>OX596234.1:60012944-60077082 GCA_951394345.1 Salicornia ramosissima
CAAAAATGCAACATAGACCATCATATCCAGCCATATCATATCCAAAAATGCAACACATAATTAATTAAATAGGGAACAACAAAAAAGAATTGGTTTAATGTCGAACCTGAGGAACTCTAATGAGTTCCTTTAACCTCAGGCAGGAATACATGTCTAGCTGGGTCAAGCTCATCAGAAGAGGTTGTGGGACTCATTGGGTAGTTTGGTGAGTCAACAATGCAACCATCATTTGCGAAAGTTGCAACATCAAAACGTTGCATTGTCCCATCAGTACCCTCTACGAACATGTCGTAGGCCACTTGATCTTCAACCTCCTCCTTCACTTTACCTAAAATAATTACATCATCATCATCCGATGCATTATCTACATAATCAACGACCTCTGTTCTCACATTTTTAAGCTCTAGAGGCTCCTCTTTCACATTGACCAGTTTACCAACAGCTTCACCACCTACAAGGACCGTGTTCGTTTTTTTCCCACTGCCATCAACCACATTAGTGAACTCAGTCACCACAGCTTTCCCTTTTTTTTTCTTTTTAGAATCATCCACAACAGCTTTGCCCTTTTGCTTTCTATCAGAATCAGTGACCACATTCGCAGCAGCAAGGGCAAAAACAAGTACCCTTTTTTCCTGTTCAAAAATTCAATAAGTGAAACTCGTATAAGACGTCATCCGCAAAGGGTATAGACAAAATTCACCAAAGTAGTTCCAATTTCCCAAACAAAGAGTCATTGTCATTGGGAAGAAAGAGAACCTCAATAATTCAAATACTGTATAACAATAAGTTTATCAATATTGGGCCGGACATTGGTCTGGGCCACTGTGTTTTAAATGAAACTATTATTGATGAAACTCGTAATTGGATTGCTGTTAAATGAATTGATGATGGTAGCAAAGTTGTTGTAATCAGTTGAATTGATGTTAGAGCATTTTCTGTTGCATTGTACTTGATTCATTTTCATGGCCTTTCCATATGATTGAGTTGTACTGCATTTTCTTTGCGTTACTTTTGTGTACTTTTGCATACAATATTTTATGGGTTAATTCAGCCAATTTAGATTTTTAGATTATAAATTATTGAACAATTTAAATTAAAAGGATCAACTAATATATGTACTCTGTGTATTTACTATTATCAGGCTCAGCCCTAATCTACGGCAAGAGTAGAAATTCTCAATGGATATATTACTGAATTGTTTCATACTATATAATATATATGATGAGTAGTATTTTACTTTGTGGTTTGGTGCCTGATCCTCATTACATCAATTTGTCGTATTGACCTCATTAATTAATTAGATATGGACTTATTAAACTGACTTAAATTTATTGACCTTATTAGATCTAATTGAAAATTATTAACCTGATCAGAATTTATTAACCTGATTGAAACTATTAAAGCTTATTACACCTTATTATTAAAACTTATTAGATCTAATTGGTCTTATTGCACTTGAATCAATTTTCTCTGAGCTTATTATAAAATTGATGCAAAAATAAATTCTTAGTTGTGGATGGGATGTCTGATTCCGTTGCTTCAGGCCACCTTCAAGGCTTCAACAACTCAAATTTAGTTTTAATTAAGTTTAATTTAGAGACTAAGATAGTACACCTAAGTATGTGAGTATGTATAATTGACCTTTAATTTGAAAATAAATAAATAAAATAAATAGATTATTAGGAAATTAGGTTGAAACTTGGAAGATGAGAAATACAGCATGAATCATTATTTAATGGCATAAAACGACAAGCATTGAGGTGTATTATTGAAGCTATATACAAGTATATGCCATATAAATGAAATAGTTCATAAATGAATAGCATTTAACGTATATTATATTGAAGCTATATACACCACAATAATATTACAAAACTAGACAAAAAGAATAATTTTTTTTTTTGGAGAATTACCAACTAGCTAGGGTAACGTAATTGATATATCTAGGATTCCATCGTAATCGGTACAAGCTAAGGCCGATCGAATTGAATGGTGGAAAATTGCGCACGTACGTATAACTTGTGATTTGCTCCATTATGAACTAACGAGCATTATATTAAGTAAAGTGGATCCTCCACAAATTCATGTAGAAATGATATACACCAAAAATATTTTTCTGTACAATAAGTAGTGGAACCAATCAAGAAAAAAAAAAAAAAAAAATTTAGTGACATTGGATTGGAGTGCAACTCATCAGATCAATCCGAGCTCCTTTCCTCGCAAGCAATTCAATGTCACTCACTTGTGTATTTTTGTGACACGAGTCTTACTCTGGAGTTCGATTGGCCTTTATCTTATAAGATAAAACGGGCAAATACTAGTCAATTGTGAGTATGAGATTCCAAATCAAGGTCTTGGAGACTTTGATTATCCCATAACCTGTTTGATGACCGCTCCCCTATGTCATTACAACTAACAACACGGTGCAACGGTGATTTATTACTCGGTGACTTTAGTGACCGGAATATACTCCGAGGACTTCTCAACAAACTTCCCGGACCCATGCCCCGGCTTGGGCTTGGACTTGGGCCCGGCCCTGATATATTATTATTATTATTATTATTATTATTATTACTCTGGTTGTTGGGCATGTAATGCAGGGAGGCGGAATCCAATTTAGGAGAAGTGGGCCGGGAAATTATAAAAGGTGGGCTCATAGAAAACTTCCAGCCCGAGTTGGAAGCCCAAAGCCCAGGCCTAGGACTGGCAACAGCGTTTTGCATAAGGTTGTTGTTGACCAACTTATTGCGTACCTCGAGGGGCAACCTTAGCGTGAACCTGTCAGAATCGCCCACCAAAGAATGACCCGTTGAATGCGACCGTGGTAGTCTTATTATCCGCCCACTCTCGCTAAAATTCAGCCCATTTAGCAGCTCTTGGGTTGGGCTTTTTACCATCGTCTCATTGGGCCTACTTCCTGATGCTACTGGTTGTTCTACTACCTCTATTACCACATGATCCTGATCCGACGGCTGTGGTCGTTCTGATGATGATAACTCATCATCCCCAGATGTTGTCGTTGTTGTGGGGTCCACGGGGGTTTCGCTGATAATTTCGAGATTAGCCCTGCACACGGGGCACGTCACGTGAGACGCAAGCCACGGGTCCACGCAATGAGGGTGAAACACGTGGTTGCACTTTGGTAGCAGCCGCAGTAACTCATGGTCGTCAAACTCGCTCAAACACACCGCGCACTCCAACGGTGTCGTTTTGCCTACTCGGTGGATTTTGACGTCCGAGTAGAAGAAGGTGGGGAAAGTGTTGAGTATGGTCGGGTCCAGCCCGCGTCGACGTGGCTCTCTGGCTCGTCCGCCGCCTCCGCCGCCACCACGGCGAATCCTGCCGCTGGAGTGATAGGCGAAGCAGGTGATTACGTGGCGGAGATAGACGGAGATAAAACCGACTGAAAAGAAGACAATGATCATAACGATGAGGGCAGTGGACATGGGGGAGTTGTAGCTGTCGTTTGTTTCGGGCCATGGTGGTGGTTGTTGGGCCGTAACGAACGGGCTCAGGAGGCACCCTAAAAGAGTGACATGAAGAAGAGGAGTTGGGATTAGGCAACTCCAAGGCATGGCATGCCCAATACTGTACTCTCAAGTTATTTTTTTTTTTTTTTTTTTTTTTTGAAGAGAAATTAAAGAGAGAAGGAAAGAAAAAAGAAAACCAAAAAAAAAAAGGTGTCCGTGGAATGGAGAGAGGCTTCACTACTAGGGATCAAAAATTGTAAAGGAAGCTAGTTGTCTTGCTGGATAAATCATTGCTAGGGTTGACTTCACAAAGTGGGGCCCTGTTTGCATGAGCCATGATGAATATGTGGGTTTAGGTTTTATAAAAATCAATTATTCTCATATTATTATGTTAGGCTTTTGATTGGGTTTGTACTGCTCTTCGAAATGACATCAGCATAAACATGACAAGAAAATCGCAAGTTCCAATTCATCAATTTCTTCTTTTTATAATGAAATATTAACGCTAGGTGATAAAGTATATAACATATATTTAGGTCTCAAGTTGTTGAGATGGTTCTTTAATATAGAATCAGAGTCAATGTAACGTATATGTTGTTCGAATCTCTCCTCCCTTTCCCTTATAAATAAAATTAATCATGATTGAAATGATCCTTTAACACTAGCTATAATTGACTCATCTCCCACTTTAAATTTGACAATGTTTAAATCAACAATTCACCACACAAAAATCTTATAGTTGTAGGATTACTCATAATGCAATATTCATGGCTCCTGCTACTTGCAAAGTTGCAAGTCTTATCGTTGAAATTACAGAAACTATCATCCTACAGCATCATTGAATAGAATTTATTAATTTAATTTAATTTTTTGAAAACATAATATGCGGATCAACCTTGAATTATTATTAATCAATTAGAAACTTGACTCAACAAAATTATAAAATTAGGTTGGCGTTGTAAAAGATATTTCTTTTTTTATCACTCCATGTATGTATCTATTTTTCCACCACATACAATCTGAAACTTTTAGATAAGTGTAAGCAAATTTGTTTTGACCAAGTAATGACAACTGCATACCTTGTATTTGATATTTTTTTCCCCCTTAAACATTATCTTCGATTCATCTTTAATCTAGCTTGACTTTATCGTTGAACTTAAACATTACTACATTAGTAATATACCTCGAAATCTACATTACACTAAAAGAAATAGCATTAAAGAGGGCAATTAAATTTGCCCCTTTTGAAACTAAATTTGTCCTCTTAGACTAAAAGGGCAACATTAATAATGCCCCCCAATTGGCTTAGCTTCTTAACTTTGTTGTATTAAGGCTCCGTTTGTTTTGGAGGAAAACAATTTTCATGAAAAATCATTTTCTAAAGAAAATAATTTTCAATGGAAAACATATATGTAAAAAAGTTTTCCTTTGTTTGTTTGATTAGAGGAAAACTTGTGAAGGAAAGAAAAAATGAAATAGAAATGAAGGAAAGATGGGAGGAGTGAATAAGAGAGAAGTAAAGAGTAGCAAGGAAAATGTGGCATTCCTTCTCTACAAAAGGAAAATGGTTTTCCTTTTCCAAAGTGACATTTTTCATCTCAAGGAAAATTGTTTTCCATCCCTTTCCAAAACAAACTAAGGAAAATGAAAAGAGGGAGGAAAATTATTTTCCGGAAAAATGTTTTCCATCTAATCAAACGAAGCCTAAGTTAAAAAGGTGGTGTTAGTTTATGGCTTGAATCGGTTTTATACCTCCTTCAATTCGTATACCCCCCGTGATGGGGCCCTAGGGGGCAGCTAGGGTTGGGCTCCACGGGTGAAATATCATGGTTTGGTGATTGGTGGGGAAACACCCAACAAATTTTACGATGTCTGTTACGCAATCCTAAACGCCCCCTAATCTCTATAATCTATGTTAGGGTATATGAGCGTAGCGGAAACGTAAATAAATCGAGAAATTAATCGAATATAAAATATGCAAGATAAACAATAAAAAGACGCACAATATTTAACGTGGGAAAAATCCTCAATAGAGGCAAAAAACCCACGGACGACGAGCACCAAAATTCCACTATATAAAATATTAGAGTACAAGATAGACCCTAAATATTAGGGTAGAAAAATTACAATGAAACTCTCACAATACAACTCTCAAAAGAGTATGTAAACAAAAGGGAATAGTGGAATAAGGAGGAGAGTATTTAAGAGTGGTTTGGTAGTAGAAAGGCTACTTTGATGTGGAAGGCTTGAGAGTATTTTGTGAATGCTTTTTGGAGAATATTTTTGTGGATAGATTGGAGGTAGAGTGTCATCCTCTATTTATAGGTGAAGATGGTAGGGTGATGTAGGTGGTAGAATAATCTAGAGAGGAAAGATCTAGAATGGAGAAATCTAGAGTGAGGGGGGTCTAGAATAGAAATATCTAGACAAGAATAGTCTAGATAGAACACTCTAGATTAATAAGGGTGATGATAGAATAATCATCACAACATTCTAGAATATTCATTCACCTTAGAAAGTATGTAGGATTGGGCCTTAAGATTTGAGCCACTCCAACAATCTCCACCTTGGACCAAATCTTTGGGCAACTCGTCGTCGAAGCCTGAAGGGCCTAGCAAGAATGCATGCCCACTAAGTCCAAACAATGATCGAACTTAGTGGTAGGAAGTGGCTTGGTAAGCATGTATGCTGGATTTTCGGAAGTGTGAACCTTCTTTACCACAATTTCACACTCAGCAATTGTATCTCTGACATAGTGATATTTGACTGAAACGTGCTTGGTCTTGGAATGATATGCATCATTCTTAGTGAGGAAGATAGCACTCTGGCTATCAGAGAATACCACAGTGACTCCTTGTGGTATACCAAGATCCGTGACAAGACCACGCAACCATGTAGCCTCCTTTATACCTTCAGTTGCTGCAACATACTCTGCTTCGGTTGTGGAGAGAGCAGCAATCGGTTGTAATTGAGCTTTCCAACTGATTGCTCCAGAACAAAGTGTGAAGATATAGCCGGAGAGAGACCTTCGACGGTCGAGATCACCACCATAGTCAGAGTCGACAAACCCAACAACGTCAGTAGATTTTGTCGAGTGCTTATCAAAGACCAACCCCAGATCTGTAGTACCATTTAGGTAACGAAATATCCATTTAATAGCATCCCAATGCTCCTTTCCAGGGTTGTGCATATACCTGCTTACCAAGCTTACTGCATGTGCTAAATCTGGTCTAGTACAGACCATAGCATACATGAGACTTCCGACTGCACTAGCATATGGAATGCTAGACATTTTCTCTATATCTTCCTCTGTTTGAGGACAATATGCAGATGATAGTTTGAAATGAGCAGCAAGAGGTGTAGAAACGGACTTACACTCCCTCATGCCAAATTTGTCAAGGATTTTCTCAATGTATTTCTTCTGAGTTAGAAATAATTTCCCAGCTTGTCGGTCCCTGTGTATCTCCATGCCAAGAATTTTCTTTGCTGCACCAAGATCCTTCATCTCGAACTCCTTGTTAAGTTGAGACTTCAATTTATCAATCAATGACTTGTCACGAGATGCTATGAGCATATCATCTACATATAGCAACAGATAGATATAAACTCCACCATATTGTCGGAAGTAGACGCAGTGATCATACTGACTGCGTATGTAGCCTTGTTTACTCATGAATGAGTCAAAGCGCTTGTACCACTGCCGCGGAGCTTGCTTGAGACCGTACAAGGATTTCTTTAAGCGACAAACATGGTTTTCCTTTCCAGGAACAATAAATCCCTCGGGTTGCTTCATGTAAATTTCTTCTTCAAGATCTCCATGCAGAAAAGCAGTTTTGACATCGAGTTGTTCTAACTCCATGTCAAACATAGCAACTATTGCAAGAAGGACTCGAATAGAGGTATGACGAACAACGGGAGAAAAAATCTCATTAAAGTCAATGCCTTCTCTTTGATTGCATCCTTTGACTACGAGACGAGCCTTCCATCTTGCAGGTTCAACACCGGGGATTCCTTCCTTCTGCTTGTAGATCCATTTGCATGTGAGCGGCTTTCGACCTTGAGGAAGCTCAACTAGGTCCCAAGTCTCATTCTTGTGGAGACTCTCAATCTCCTCGTTCATTGCCACAAGCCATTTAGAAGAATTCAGACATGTGATGGCCTCTGAGTAAGATGATGGCTCAACTCCGGTTGGAGTTTCTTCTGCAACTGATAATGCATAAGCAAGAACATATTCACCGTCCTTGTATTTTGAGGATTTTATAATTGGCCTCTTTGAACGATCCCTTGTGAGATTGTAACCAGCTTGCTGCTGAGAACTTTGAGGCTGGCTTGAAGCAGTGGTAGCTGGAGCATCATCATCATGATGTATGTCTTGGCTAGACTGTGGACTTGAAGGAGATTCAACCTCCATGCTTGGAGATTGACTACTAGTTTCCCACTCCACCTTCTCACCAGTTCCATCCTGATCTATGTTGGGAGAAACAACAACATCCGAACCAGAGGATTTTATCATAGCATTTTCGTTAAAGGTAACATCTCGACTAAGAATGATTTTCTTAGATTCGAGACACCACAATCTGTAACCTTTAGATTCAGAGGAATAGCCAACGAAAATGCATTTTACAGCTCTAGGAGCTAATTTTCCGTCATTAACATGAGCATAAGCGGTACAACCAAAAACTTTAAGAGGAGAATAGTTAACTGTTGTACCTGACCACACTTCCTCTGGTATTTTGAAGTCAATCGAAGAGTGCGGGGAGCGGTTGACAACATATGCAGCTGTGGAGAGAGCTTCTGTCCATAAATCACGGCGATGCCACAGTCTAGCATTTGAGATCATGCAGCGAGCTCTCTCAAGAAGAGTTCTATTCATCCGTTCTGCAACACCGTTTTGTTGAGGCTTGTAAGGTAATGTTTTATGCCTTCCAATACCTGCTTGAGAGCAGAACTCTTCAAATTCCTTTTCGCAGAACTCCAAACCTCGATCTGTCCTTAGCTTCTTAACTTTCTTCCCAGTCTGGTTCTCAACTAGAGATTTCCACCTTTTGAAAGTGGTAAATGCCTCATTTTTTTGCTGTAAGAAATATGTCCAGACCTTGCGGGAGAAGTCATCGATGATGGTCATCATGTAGCGTTTGCCATTGTAAGAGTTAACCCTTGATGGTCCCCACAGATCAGAGTGAACATAGTCAAGAATACCCTTCGTTCGATGAGTAGCTGTGGAGAAGCTTACTTTCTTTTGCTTCCCATAGACACAATGTTCACAAAATGGCAGCTTGCCCGTTCCAGGTGAACCAAGGAGACCACGTTTGCTCAGGATTTCCATGCCCTTTTCACTCATGTGGCCAAGGCGCATATGCCACACTTGAGTGTGATCGGAATCAGAAATTGAAGATGAGACAGCGACTTCACCTGTCACTGTATGTCCTTCTAGGACATAAAGGCTGCCACGTTTGTTGGCTTTCATGACCACCAGGGCACCTTTAGAGACCTTCAAAACTCCACCTTGAGCTGAGAATTTGTACCCAAGAGAATCCAGGGTACCCAAAGAAATCAGATTGCGTTTTAAGTCAGGAACATGACGAACCTTTGTTAAGGTCCTGACAACGCCATCATGAGACTTGATTTTGATTGAACCAATACCAACAGCCTTGCAGGAAATATCATTTCCTAACAAGATAGTACCACAATCGACAGATTCATATGTGGTAAACCAGTCCCTATGAGGACAAACATGATAGGTACAACCAGAATCAAGAATCCATTCATTGAAACTCCTCTTTTCGGAGATTGCAAGTAACACTGAGTCACTTTCGAAATCAGTGTCAACAACTCTAGCTTCGGCAGAATTTTGAGGTAGCTTTGATTTCTCTTCTTTCTCCTTTTTATTCTTTAACTTGTAGCAATCTGAGACTTCATGCCCTGTTTTCTTACAATAACGACAGGTGACATTCTGTTTTCGTCCCCTCGATTTTGATCGAAAATTTTTCTTATGTGTATTTTTCTTTTCACGAGATCTCCCTCTTACATTTAATCCCTCGGCTTTGTCTTCCGAATGAACTTCAAGGTCAAATTTTTCTTTTGAGAGTAAATTTGATTTTACATCTTCAAAAGAAAGAGAATCATTGGAGCCATATAGCATGATTTCCTTGAAGTGCTTGTAAGAGGGAGGTAAGGAGACGATTAATAGGACAGCTTTATCTTCATCCTCAATTTTGACATCCAAGTTTTCAAGATCGATAAGAATAGAATTAAATTCATTGAGATGGGTTTGGAGAGAAGTACCTTCAGCCATACGAATTGTGTAGAGTCGTTCCTTCAAGCGAAGCTTGTTTGCTAGGCTTTTGGTCATGTAAAGAGACTCAAGCTTCGTCCATAAAGCAGCGGTAGTCTTTTCGTGTATGACCTCGCGTAACACCTCCTTCGTTAAGCATAGTTGGATTGCCGACATGGCTTTTTCGTCCAACTCCTGCCATTGCTCATCGGACATGGTTGAAGGCTTCCTATCGAGAGCCCTTTTTAATCCGTTCTGAACAAGAACGGCTTGCATCTGAACCTTCCAGATGCTAAAGCTTATCTTGCCATCAAATTTCTCGATGTCGAATTTTGTAACAGTCGACATTGTCAACCTGGCTCTGATACCACTTGTTAGGGTATATGAGCGTAGCGGAAACGTAAATAAATCGAGAAATTAATCGAATATAAAATATGCAAGATAAACAATAAAAAGACGCACAATATTTAACGTGGGAAAAATCCTCAATAGAGGCAAAAAACCCACGGACGACGAGCACCAAAATTCCACTATATAAAATATTAGAGTACAAGATAGACCCTAAATATTAGGGTAGAAAAATTACAATGAAACTCTCACAATACAACTCTCAAAAGAGTATGTAAACAAAAGGGAATAGTGGAATAAGGAGGAGAGTATTTAAGAGTGGTTTGGTAGTAGAAAGGCTACTTTGATGTGGAAGGCTTGAGAGTATTTTGTGAATGCTTTTTGGAGAATATTTTTGTGGATAGATTGGAGGTAGAGTGTCATCCTCTATTTATAGGTGAAGAAGGTAGGGTGATGTAGGTGGTAGAATAATCTAGAGAGGAAAGATCTAGAATGGAGAAATCTAGAGTGAGGGGGGTCTAGAATAGAAATATCTAGACAAGAATAGTCTAGATAGAACACTCTAGATTAATAAGGGTGATGATAGAATAATCATCACAACATTCTAGAATATTCATTCACCTTAGAAAGTATGTAGGATTGGGCCTTAAGATTTGGGCCACTCCAACAATCTACATACACTACTATATTTCATGATCAATAAAACATTTCCTCTACTCTATTCGTGGATGTAGTCAACACGTTGTCATCAAACTATGTAAACATTGTACTGTGTTGATTCTTGTTAATCTTTAAAATACTTACGGCATTCATTGTAACAGGTGATATTGGTCTCTTAATTTGCGTCAACAATAAAAGGGAAACATTTCCTACATACATTGCCTTCTTATATGATAAGTAAGACAATCAGTCCTCTTTAATTAAGTTAATTTTTCATGTTTGATGACATTTTTTGCAGTGTTATCATTTCTCCCATGAAAGATATTTCAACCAAAAAAATTATAATTCTATATTATTTAACTTTTTATCTAACTAGTTAATTAAACGTTTACAAAAAAAAAGCAATTATATTATTTAAAAAGTTACAATGTTTAGTATAAATTATTGATAAATACTCTCAAACTGTTTAATTGGAGACCTGTTATCGCTCCATTTTAATTAGGATCTACATATAAATAACTATATAAATTATTACAATTTAATTAGGGTATGTTCTTTTCGCGTGATTACAATTATTGTTGGAAGTTTTTATTGCTTAAAGAAAGAAAAAAGAGAAAGTGAGAATCCCACGAAAAGAGAGAGTGAGGATCCCACGTCGAAAAATTATGAGTGTTTTTCTTTTATTCATTAATTGGAGTATGATCTCTTGATATATCTCAGTTAAGTAATTTATAAACCTGTTTAATTTTTAAATTAATTTAAATTTCAAGCATGTTTAGGTAAGTTTTAATTACGATATTAATTACGTTCAACTTTAATAGGTAACTCTAAATTGCTTTCCTGATTTTTCTTCACCCAGAGACTGCTCCTCTCAGTCTCTCACCATAAAGCCCTACTCGAAACCTCTATATTTATTTAGTTTTTCCTCAGATCACCCAAATATATATTGACAATTTGTATTGTCTATTGTCTTCAAACACAAATCTAAAACACATATTTGGTTTTCTTATCTTCGTTCTATGTGCAAATATTTTGAGTTTCAGTCGACTTTTAATGTGCATGTGCACACACTCCGACACTTTGTTGATCCTCTCACCATATTCAGGTGTAATAAGTTCAGGCTTTTTAAGTTGGAAATACACCTTAATAAAATATGAGTCAGATTTAACAAGTTCAAATTAGTTCAGGTACAGACTAATAAGCTGAAGAGAACACATCTTTTTTCTAACAATTCCAATTTATTCCAATCCAATCGATTACACTCCATTCACACCCCTTCATTCCAATCAATTCCAATTCATTCCATTTTACAATTTAATTATGAATCAATACACAAACGGATGTAAAGTACAGTATTTCTTCAAGTTGCTTAATTTGATGGGTCAAATCAAACTCGAATGATTCCGAATGAACAAGTGATGGTCGACCCAATAAGCCAAAAATTGACATGATCGAATTTAATCTAATCTTTCGACAAGTTTAATACTCTATATGTCACTTTATAATTCTTACGCATGTACCAAAATGTATCATCAAATATAATTCTTTCTATTAAGATTAATTATAATTCACTTAGGTTAATTTCCATTTTCTTTTAGTTATGTTCAAAATATATTGATTATATCTACGGTTCAAATATTTATGACTAAATGGGCTTGTACAATAAACATAGGAAAGAGGAATGAGGCAGATAAGAAACTACGAGTCTAAAGGTACCTTGCGACTCGTGAGGCTATCTCAGGACTCACAAAAAGTTTCTAGAAGGAAACGTGACCAAGAGAGGGCAATAGATAAAGTCGCGACTCGCGAGAAGTTTCTGGAAAAATTCGTGCAATTCTACGATTTCTTGGATACTTTTTCCTAAGATGCTTTTACGTATTAGGCATTGTTATAAGGCTTCATTGCAATATTAAACCAAGATTAATGAGGCTTAAAATCAGAACTTGAAGGTAGACTTGTGAATGGCACTTCAAGGGTGTTAATTGCATAACAGTAATCACCATCAATTCTGATTTTATATATGGTGCTTTAATGGGGTTTTTTACTCAGCTTTGAGAGCTGATTCCTCTTGTGTATATGCCTATAAATAAGCATGATTAGTTCATTGGTTGATTACAAGAAAATTCTGAGTCCACTTGTTAGCACTTAGTAATTAATCTCTTGCAAATTTTGCTAAGTGTGTTACAAACACAAAACAAACACAAGTGCTTTTAGCTACACTCTTATAGATCATATAGAGTGTACACATTTCTCCATTGTATCTCACTAAACATTTCGTGGATTCCCAGTGATCTAAAGGGGCAAAATAGTTTAAAAGGAAAATGTAGACTCCACACCTTTGAGGGTTACATCAACAATTTCCACATAAATTTCTAACATGTACTACCTCCGGTCCTAAATATATACCTGCAATAATTTTGGTTGCACGTTTTTCAAGACCAAATTTCTTAGTGTGTAATTAGAGATGAGGAAGAGAAAAGCGAGAGTGAGATAGAGAGAAAAATAAAAGTGTTGCATACAATGTAAACCTTCTTTTTTTTGGCAAATGTTGTAAATAATTGGGACTGGAAGTAGTATTTAATTGTACATATTATTAAACCTAAAGAATAAATGACAAACCAAAGTTAATCAAACTATATTATGATTTATTGTATACAGCTTAAGCTTGATTCCATATTCTTCAATTCCTCCCTCCTTTTAGGCTGGTTATTTGAAAGTTTTGTAAAAGTTTTGATTTTCCAGTTTCCACTCATATGAATACTTTTCTTGCTTTTTCCCCCATTTGACAAATAAGTATAATGTATGTTGATCCTAATTCTAATTTTTAAACACAAAGCTGATGTGTTACAAAAATCTTTAAGATGGTTCAATTTCATTGTATAACTAGTATTTTTACCCGTGCAATGTCTCGGGTTGCAAACAATAAAATTATTCATACATATTGAATATTTCTTCATTAGATAATATTTTGTTAAATATATTTCAACTATATTTTCATCAATTATAATTCATTTTTGTATTTTGCATTAAGTAATTACATAAATTGATGGTTAATTTATTATGTCCTCACCTTATCTACATCTAAGTAAAGATATGAGTCAATAACAATTATCTTTATATTCAAAATATAACAGAAATCTAAACATAGATTAGTAGTGTTTGTATATAATATCGATAATTAGAGTTTCAAGTTCAATTTTTTTGCTAAGCTAGTTTATATTTCCTATTGTTTTATTAGCCGACATTAATATCAATCAAAATAATATTAATAGACACTAATTACTCCTAGTGCCACATGGCGAGCTCATTGCAAAATGATGCCTTTTTATTATAGGAAAAATTGTAAAAATAATTAAGTCAACCTTTAAGCGGTCTGCTCAAATTAAGTCAAGCTTTGGATTAACTCAAAATAAGACAACCTTGTATACACATATGCTCAAAAGTTTTTTAGGGGATTACCTGTTGAGCAGGTAAATGCATTTATTAAAAAGCCCAAAAATAAAGTGAAAATGCATTTAACCACAAAAAAAAAAATGAAAAGGCAACCAAAAAAAATTAAAACAATTAAAAAACAACTAAAAAAAACAAATGTAGTATATAGTCCTATATAATTATAGTTATATACCAAACACCAAAACTAATTGGGTCATAAATTTTTCTTGCATCTGTTATAACATTAAAAAAATAAAAAATAAAAAATAAAAAAATAAAACTACCTATGTTTTTTATTTGGTAAGAACTGATATAGTATATAACATATTCATGGGCCTCAACAATCACCTTAAGCTTTTAGTTGAGATAGTCCTCTAACATGGTATCAAGAGCCAACGTAATGCATATATAGGTCATGGGTTCAAATCTCTCCTCCCTCTCCCTTCTAAGTGGAATTAATTCGCAACAGGTATGATGAGGCATGGGGCGGGTCAGGGTTGGGTTGGGTCGACCCGGCCCAGTGGCCACCACTAGTCTCAACTAACAATAACTTATATTTGGGTAACAGACTAACAGGTCTACGTTAAAAGTGTAACACCCTATACATAAGTCTAAGCTAATGGAAAGGATCCCTAATACCAATCCTCACGCACACACCGCCCAACCCTTTACAATCCTTCTGTCAATCAGCATCAAAATATGGACTTACACTACCTAAGGTTTGTCAGGTAGATGCCCAAAATATGGACTTACACTACCAACAATCAACACGAAGTCGATTGTGTCTAAGATTGGCCAAATCTCCCGGTGCCGGATGGACGCCCAAAATATGGTCTTAAACCTCCCGAACTCCCGGACGACAACAATTAACCCAGGTAAATAAATATTGTTCTTAATTGGATTCCGCAGCCCAAGAAACATAACAATACATCGTTCTTATTTACTCATTCCAAATCCCACTTTATTTACTGATAAAACCCAAAATTATAACTTCCATTATCCACCCACAACTAACATGTGCCCAATACTTAATCAAATTTAAATTCCAAAATAATATTTTAATCATTTACACACTCAAAATAAGCAACAAGTAACTTAGACAAACTCATCTTAAAAATATCAATTCCAACCAAACTTGTACCCAAACAATTCCTATTAATTAGTAACCATTTAACACATAATTATGGGTCAAAATACATCAATAAAACATAATTTTAGAACATACAAAGTTGCTGTCCAGATTAATACAACAACAAAAACAACCACCAAATCAAGCTCAAAAATAATTAAATTTATACAATTAATTCTATAATTCATCAAGGTCATAACCAAGCATAATTTAAGCCCAAAACAAAATTAAAAACATGCTAAACACTTTCCCAAACCACACGGCCAGCAGCTTGATTATTCTAGAAAATAATTACACTAGCATTGTTACAAATTACTAAATTAATTCAATAAATCTTAAATTCATAAATTCAACAACTAATTAAGCATGATTTAACCTTAAAAATCATGAAATTAACCCATAAAACCAGAATATATTAAAGCTAGAAATATAACATGATATCACTAAAAAATTTGGGCAGCATTTCACCTAGAAATTGGACTAAAGCGAAATTCGCCAGCAAGGCATAAAATACCAAAAATAATAAGATGTACAAATTTCTCACAACAATTATCAAAATAAATAAAACCATGCATAAAATACCAAAAATAATAAACCATGAAATTTCACTTAAAAATAAACAAGAATAAATTCTGGAAATATATTATAGGCTACGAAAAATCAAAATAACTATTTTATATGAAATCATGCTACAATTCGAAAACAAGGCATAAATTATCACAAATTCATCCTAGTTTGTTTTAATCCGTTTTAACATAATTTTAACCCTAAAATATACTCCTAAACTATATGATTTATAGGTTGAAGATTAAAGTTAGTTAGCTTGATATTTGTAGTAGAAACTTGAAGAAAAGATGGTACCTAAGTGCCCAAAATCCAAAGATTACCCTTGCTCTTCTTGTAAACTTTAGAGAAAATTAGAGAGGAGTTGCTAGGTGCTTGGAAGAGCTTTTGAGGTAGAAAGTGGGCAGCAATATGGCTGGATCAACCGTGGGAAAATAAGGAGGAGAAAGGAAGAGGTTTTTGCCATTTAAAACATGCATGATGGCATGCTTAATTAGGGGTTTAATTAGGCATTATTAGCCATTGAATATGGGAGTCACAAACCAAGCAAGCCAAGAGTTATGCTCATCCTTTTCCTTCTTGCTATGACCGGCCAACATGTAGTTTTATGCTACAAGTTTTGGTCGGTCCAATTACACAAACACACATGTCTAAAAACGTTAATTCTGAAATTATGACGACAAAATAAAATATGGTTGAGATAGAAAATAAATTTATAGACATATATATTATTGAAAAATATTAATAATACTTATTTCAAATCATGAAAGTTATAACAAAAATTTCGTTTAGATACATATATTCAAGATTATTTTAAATATTAAAATTAAATAAAGAAAACGTATAAAAGTAGACGATTAAATAATTAAAATACACAAAATATATTCACGTAAATAAAGCACAAAAATTTAAGGGTATTATATCCCAAATATTTTCAAACTAAATAGTTATATATATTTGGAAACCAATTAGTGAAAATAAATCACTAATAGAAATTTATCAAACAAATTAACATATTTCAAAAATAGGTAAATTTATTATTGAAAACAAAAATAGATTAATAATGTAAAGTAGAATCCTTTCTCCAAAAATAACTTGGCGCCCAAAATTCATTTCAAATATTTTATTTCAAAATTTAGTTATTGAAAATGAATAGATAATGTTTTTATTATTTAAATCACAGAAATCGTTCCTTTTTAAAAGAAGTGAAAATATGGGGTATTACAAAAAGAATCTTGGTTAGTGGTTACTAAAGTCTCAATGTCAAGTAATAAACCTCCTCTGTTTTTTTAGTAGTTGGTCAAAAAATAAAAGATATAGTATGAAAAATACTTGGGTACTGTAAATTAAAAAAGGTAAAAGAATAAAAATTTACTATATTTAATTAATATAGAAAGTTTGTGAATTAAAAAAAAACAATTAAAAAAAGAAAGTGAGTATATTAAAAAAAAAATTGAGGGAATAATCCAGAATACTTCCAATCCAAGCTAGGCCAATTGCCAATGCTTGGGCCGACTTACTTAGGCCCATGGCCACATGATGTCATTTGCTAAAAGTACATTAATGGCCTGTTTGTTTCAGCTTAATTTCAGTTCAATTAAGTTGTTTTACTAATTTGATAATAAGACACTAATATATATTTATTTTATATCATTGATTTTTTATACGAATGAATCGTTCATGATTGAAATGATAATTGTAGTTAACAAAATTCATTTTAGAATGAACAAATATTTTTTAATAAAAGACAACAATAATATTAATAATACTACCAACAATAATAATTGTCATTGTTGAAATAATCATACATTTTCATACATTTGTTGAAATAATAAATTTTCAAATAAAACAAAAAAAAAGGGTTAATTGTTGTTGTTAACAAGAATTGATACCTTAACCCTAGTTAATTTTGAGAGTGATTGAAATTTTCATTTTTAGAAATTTTGCTAGGAATATTTGAATAACAACTTTGGGCAAATTTTCTACAATTGATATCAAATTATTCTTTGTTGGAAAAAATAATTATAAGTTGAAATAATAATAATTTTCATAGTTGAAAAATAATTATAAGTTGAAATAATTATATTCATAGTTGAAATTATTATAAGTTACTTAATTTCTTAATCTCCTATACTTGTACATACTAAAAATAATAATTATAATTAAGTTAAGTTAACTTAAATTCAGTAGCAATCAGTTCAGTTCAGCAACAATCAGTTTAGTTCACTTCACCTGTTTTCAGCCGAAACAAATAGGCCCTAATTATAAATACAAGTCAACCATATATATTTACCGTTGCTTAATTCCAAAGCCACAAGGATTTACTTCTATTATAACTTGGACATTGGAATGACATTTTCTTGGACAATCTTGAAGCCAACTTGCTTGTGTTCACTTTGTAGGCTACTTAGGCCCAATTTATGAATTGACTATCCAATTATCGTTGTACTAAATTCCAAGGCTTATAACTTAGACCACATTATTTTTTACCGAGCAATAAAAAAAATTTGATTCGAATTCGAAGATAAAAATTTGCATCCGAATCTGTCTAAAAAATCCAAATTTGGATTGGAGTCGAATGTTGGGAAAAAATCCGACTCCGACATGTAGTTATATTTTTATTTTTTAAACTGTTTTTAATTGAATTTATATAGTTTACATAAATTATTTGATAGTCATTACTCATTATATACTTCATATTTTATTAAATATAATATCTAATTTTAGATTACTCATAAAATATAGAATAATATTAGACATTTATTTCATTTACAAATAATAATTTATTAGTCCAGATCCGACCCAAATCAGACCAGATCCGCAAGAAAAAATCCAATTCAAATCCGAAAAATAAAAGTCCGACTACTATAATAATCTATGATTGAACAATGGATTATAAAAATAACTTAATGGACTCTCGTCGATCACAAAATCTAATCTATATTGATTGAATAATAGAATATGAACAAGTGTGATCCATAAGGCAGAAGCCCATGATGAGGGAGTTGACGAAATGCGGCCCAGGCCTTAGAGATGACAATAAATGGATGTGCGTGTTTTTATACGTTTGTTTTTTATTTTCTTTAGATTTTCTTTAAAACTCTACCAAATAGAGTTATAAATCAAGACTCAAATTAAACCAAAATAAATTAATGGTTGAGATCTAAAAGGTTTTTTTTTGGGTAAAAAAATGTAGCCATTTTGCGTCAGTTTGGTAGGCGTAACATGTTTCCCCTACAAATTATTTTCCTTATTTTACACTGTTTGGTTGGACTAAAAATTGAAATAGAAAAATTGGAATCTCCAGAAAACTATTTCTATTGTCATGACCTCACAACCACATCTAGATACTTTCACTCTACTCACTAACCACATAACTTATTAACTTTCTCTCTTCTCACAAAAACTTAAAATAGAAATTCATTTTACATTCAACCAAACAACGGAAAACTCTTTTGATAATGAGTTTTCTGTTGTAAAACGGTTTTATTTTACATTGAAATATTTTAACGCCTTATTAAACGGACCCTTAATGTAAAAATAAAAGGTGAGATTGATAGAAATTAATACTCCCTCCGTTCCTAAAACATTGCCCATTTTTTTTTCCTCTCCCGATACACATCTTTAAATGAAAATATCTTGATATACTTATAATAAAAAATTATAAGCATTACATATTAAAAAAGTACACATTGAGCCGAATCAAACAAGATCTCATTTGACTATATTTTTCCTTACATGTATAAAATTATAGAGAATCAAGTTACCAAATGAATAGTAGCAAAGTTGAATATGATCAATATTTAAGAAAAAGCAGTGAGTAAGAGAGATCCAAGACTCAGTGATGTGAGTCCCATAGTTTCGAATAAACCACTCGGCATTCAGTTTTCCGCCGCTGTTTTTTTTTTTTTTTATAAGTATGGTGGGGATATCTAAACAAAAAAAAAAACAGACCTGAAGAAGCTATTGTTGTTATTGAACTTCAGGCCAATTGACCAAATCGGTAAAAAAAATTAATTTTGCGACAAATTAGTAAAAAAACTTAGTTTTGGGTAATAAATTAGTAAAAAAATTGCTTCGAATGACAAATTGGTAAAAAAATTAATTTTTGCGACGACTTAGTAAAAAAAAATTCTGACGACATTTAAGCCAAAATTTAAATTTTAATTCATTTTATAATTTGGTCAATACACAAAATTATACATCCCTATCAAATTTTTCGATCTTTTTATGTGTATTAAATTTAACTCCTTTTACTCATACATGTTTATCCAACCATCCCAAATTATTATTTTTTTTTTCTCTTCTCTTACCATAACAATAAGTGACATACTAGAGGGAAAAAAGTATAGATTATTGCCCCTAAAATTCCCTAGCTATTTTTTCCAAAACTTTTTTTAATATTAAATTTAACTCCTTTTCTAACACATTTATTCATCTAATGAGCCCAATTTTTCCCCCTTCGATCTCTTGCCATAATAAGTAACATATAAGAGGGAAAATTTTCATTTAGATAGAGCGCAAATGTATTCAATTTAAGAGGGAAAATTTTCTTTTAGATCGAGCGCAAATGCAAATTAAATATTTTTTTGGCCTAAATGTCGTCCGAAGTTCATTTTTTGACCAAGTCGTCGTCAAAATTATTTTTTTTTACCAATTTGTCATCCGAGACTATTTTTTTTACTAATTTGTCACCCAAAGCTAATTTTTTTTACCAATTTGTCGCAAAATTATTTTTTTTACCAAATTGTCGCTAGGTACCACTTTTTTTACCAATTTGGTCAATTGGCCTTGAACTTCAGGTGTGGGGCCCAAAAGCAGGGATTCATAGGTCCACGTGTTTGCCTGTTTTGTCGTCCAACTTGCTTATTGTTTTCACCAATCACATAGCCACTTTGTCCCTTTTTCCGTCTTCTGTAGCGGACATTGCTACGTCTACCCACTCGGTAGACTACTCGCTACTAATAAATTATTAAAATATACTCTCTCCGTCGCTTAAAGATTGCCTCATATTGACTTTTGCTACTGTTTATTTGGTAACTTTGACTCTCTATAAATTTAAACATGTAAGGAAAAATATAGTCAAATGGGATCTCGTTTGATTCGGCTCAATGTATATGTTTTTAATATGTAATGCTTATAATTTTTTATTATAAGTATATCAAGATATTTTCATTTAAAGATATGTATCGAGAGATGAGAAAAAGTAAATGGGGCAATCTTTTAGGGACACAGGGAGTAATACTTAAGTCAAGTTGAATTCCACTATTATAATTATCATAAGATTCATAACCTTATATTAAGGGTGGGTGGTCTACCCGATGGGTCAACCAATCTTTTTCCAGTATAAGCCACTTATGTCCTCTTCCTCCACTCAAATTCACAAATTTGCCCTTGTGTGTGTTCCAAATGAACTCTATAGGTCGCTTTTCTTATTTCAACTTATTTGTTTAATTAATTTATACTTATTTGAAATTATAAGTTTTGAAATAAGTTGAATAGAACATGACCTATATACAACATTTATCAAGGGAAATGATTTTGGCACTACCCAAATTAATTTTGACACTCCTCCCTCTCACTATTTATGTGAGAGGGGAAGGAGTGCCAAAATGAAACTTTTCTATATTATGAATAAATGTTTATTTTTTTTCATGTCATTTCTTTCTATTTCTCTCAGTACATTTTTCTCTTCTATTTTTTTTTCACTTACAATTAAAACTTATTATGTGATAGCTAAAAAAACTGAGGAAGTATAAGTAATATTATTGCGCTTCATTTTTTTTTTTTTTTTGCAAACAAAGTTCTTGCGTGTGCTTCATATTCATTACTATATCTAGATATTAAAAGGCTACATATTAAGTCGAATCCAATTCAACAATACCTCATTTCACTATATTTTTCATTATGTGTAAAGCTCAATACTTAGTCAAAGTACGTAATATGAACATTGCAAACTTTTGATGTTTGAAAATATTAAGAGCCAGTGGTAGTATATCAGTTGGGTTAAAAAAAGTGGTAGTATATCAGTTTCTCTAAAAATTAAATGAAAAAAAAAAATTAATTAAAGGTTGAGGTTATTTTTTTATAAGATCAATGAAAGTTAGGATTATTCTTGTGAATTTTTTCAATTTAATTATTTTTTTATTAGACTATTACAATTAATATAGAGTGAAAGAAGTAAATTAAATCTTAACTCTTTTTAAAATCAAATGGTTCAGAATTGCTATGGAGCAAAAATATATTGATTAAATTACATTCTAAATATACTAATGTGCCTAATGAAATATATTTTATTATTTTTGTAATACATTACTTGTAATAAATTTTTTAGACATCATCATGTTATTTAAAAATTTAAAATAAGAAAAATATATCAATTAAATAAGTAGGTCAAATCAAGATATTAATTCTAATTCTAACCTGACTTATTTAATTAAATGACCTGAGTTATTTGTGTTAATCTATTTGATTAAATGGGCTAAAAATATCAACTCTAACCCACTTAATTTTTTTTCGGATTCGTTCACATTAGGTTAGGGGTGAATCATCAGCTGTGCCCAACCTTAGCTAAAATAATTTGATGCCGTTTATTATTTTTTCCTAATAATGTAATTAATTCTTAATATTGGAAATCACTTCCATAGTCATTTGCTTACCCCTGGCCCACACAACCAATTGTTATTTTACTATTATACATTTATACTCCGTAGTCCGTACATTGTTACATACCCAACATTGAACATTAACAACCCAATTATTAATGATACACTAGATAATGATTTCAATATTATAAAATCTAAAATATGATGAATATTTTTTTTGTCTACATGCCACGATTATCTTCAAAGCAACATTTGCATTTTTAATTAGAATTTCCCCCTGTATCCCAAATATCTACTGTAAAAAAAAAATGCATACTTCTTAGTCTGTATTAACAAGAGATTTATTCTTTTTAACTTATTTATATGTCTTAATTTACTTGTTACTTTTTTTTTTTTTTGGACATATAAGGTTCTTTTAAACTCTAATTATTTTACCTTTATCTTTATAATCAACATCTGTACTTTTTATTGTTCCCGACTACTTATTGTATCTTTCCTAAATGTTTATGCTAAACATAATATAGCAACTGAACAAAAAAATATAGAGAGAATGAAATTTAATTTAGCAACAAAAAGAAATAAATGTTGCGGAGCATGTTCTTTTGAAATTAATTTTTGAAATTTCAGTTCAATTCAACTTTTGGTGAGTCTAGGACCGGATTTAGTTTTATTTAATTAAGTTCGGCTCAAATTAATTCAATCTGATCTAAGAGTATGCTCTATTCAACTTATTAGATTTCCGCATGTATGTTAAACTGATTGGAACTTATTGACCTTATTAGACCTGACTGGAGTTTATCGACCTGCTTAAACCTGATTTGATCTTATCAACCTGATTGAAAAACTTGACACAATTGAAACCCATTACATTAATTGAATTTATCTAATTAAACTTATTATTAAACCTAACCTTGAATTTATTTGATTTTTTTAAAAGAAAAAAGAACACACCTTACCTTAATAATCGGGGGCCTAAATAGGGGTACCCACGGAGTAAAAAATGGAAACCACTTGGAAAGGTAAAAAGAATAGTGGGAAGGCATTTGAAAGGAATCATTGTCGGAATGTAAAGTCAGTTCTTTCAACGTACAGGGTGGTCAATAGTCAAGTGAGAGAGAGTGTGTGTGTGTACACGGGCCGGCTAGCTAAGAATATATTACTGGGTACTGGGGTCCTTCCTTCTTCTGTTCACAATTCACAACACCCTTGCCTTTCATGCTCCCAGTTGCCTTTGTCGCATATTCCGGTACATGCATTTCTTTAATATTAGGACTAAATTCCAATTCTCATTTAATTCATATCCATCCCATTTTTGTTTTTATATATAATAATAATCACTATCCAATATTTATTATTTATCCCCAGCAACAAAATTAGAATCTGTTCTCATCTAATCAAACTTACTTTCTTCCCTCCTCTTTTTGTTGATTGCAACATTTATTTTCCTCTTTTTATTGATTGTAACATTTGTTTTCTTGGAGTAGGACATCACCCATTGATCCCCACCAACTTTGACAGTTTTTCTTGTGTTTTTTTTTTTTTTTTCTTTTTCAAAAAGTAATTATTTAGAAAAGAAATTGTGACAAACAAGCTTTTGATGAATACACTATTTTAATTTGTATTTTAAACTTTTTTTTGGCAATTTGGCTCAAACTTTTTAATATAACAAAAAAAAAAAAAAACCATAACATCTGCTTCAAGCTAAGCTAATCAAAGATTTAAAATGAAAAGGGATTATGTGATTCGTGGGCAGTGACTCTCCCTACTATCTTTCAGGCAACAAGTAAGCCGCCAAGTGATGAATTTCTTACCCCCTTTTTCCTCAGCAACAATGATAAATGCTTTGGTATTTTTGTCTCGGTGAGTGTATGCGAGAATTTAATTAAGCATGGTGTAGGAATTAAAAATGATTGCTAAATATATATATATATATATATATATATATATATATATATATATTGTCTTGGGGGGGCTAGCTATTACGCGTAGTTATTAGTCTTATTACCAATTGATCGTAACAAAAACTAGGAGTGGTTTAGTAGGCGATTAGACTGTTTTCCAATACAATAATGCTATATATATAGTAGCTAGCTCACTCAATGATTATACTAGAGTGTAGCATTTGTTTTTCTAATTAATGGTCCTAATATAATGCAATATAACTTTCTATAGGAGTCTCACAATAGAGCCAAATAATATCAAATCGGATAGTGATAGTACAGATAATAAGGACATTAATTTTGTAGTAGTTAAACCGATCGAAAAAGCCTAATTACAACTTAGAATGAAGAAACTAGTACTAATTAAGCTAGCACTAGCCACTAGGTGTATATATGAAAGATAATAATAAGTCACTAATTATATACTAATAAGTTGTACAAGGTTAAGAACTTACAATAATAAAATAAATATTGGAAGTACAGTCTCGTCCTTGTATATAGTTGTAGCCTTCAAGGGGGTAACCTATAAGCATCCAATAACCAATAATGCCCAGATCTTAAGGTTTTTGGACTAACGAAAGTCAAATGAATTCCATTCCATTATATTATCATTTTCTTGGAATTAAAACTGTTAGATTGGTGCCTTGAATCTGTTGTATGCCGTACTCCCACTTCTTATAACCCTGCACGGTGGCGCAAGGTGGCCCCCGATGGGGGTTCGGGGGCAACGCCCCCGACATTTACGGTATATGTTTTTTTGGGCTATGGTTTTCTGTTTTGGGCCTATTTTTCGGGCTTCTCAGTTTCTGTTTTAGGAGTCATATATATACTCCTTCTTTTTCTTAACCTAGTCGACACTTTGTAATCTGTAATCTGAAATTCCTCAAAATCAATAATACTATCTCTCTCCTCTGCATGTGGACGTAGTCGACAAACTGTCGGCGAACCACGTAAATTCCGTGTGTTGTTCTTGTCTATTGTTTGCTTTACATTGCGCATCTGTTATAACAAAAACAAAAGTGTGTAGATGTATGCAAATATATTATTATTATTATTATTATTATTATTATTATTATTATAATAAACTCATACATGAAATTGAAGATTTAGCCAATATATATAAATCCGCATCACAATATACATACATAAACACAAATTCTAAAAATACATTCATTGTATACTAAATTAATGTACAACAGATAATTAAAAACAATCTTAAAAATTATAAAGGTGCCCTTTGATAAAATTACTCTTTTTGTGAGATTTTATCGATAATTTTATTAGTTTTAACGTAATATTTAGTCTGTTGTAGATTAACTTAGTCTAAACCCGGCCGATGTAAAAAAAAAAATCTATATACATCCTCCATTTCAGTTAGTTAGGTACGTTTAGATCGAACGTTATGCGCTTATTAAGGTACGTAATATGTAGTAAGATTAATAATAATTATTATATATTTCGAAAAATGCTTATTTTAATACTTTTTAGTATGCTAATAATAATTAATGCAACATTTTATTTATTGTGGTCAATCACATTTAAGATTGATCCGACCATGATGTTATAATAATAATTTTTTTCAATAAGACCAATAAGAATGATTTATATAAATAGAAAGATTCTAAATGTGCGTTCGATTTAACTTAAATAAGCACTTCTGTGCTTATTTTCAGAAAAATTCAAATTAGATAAAAAAAAGTTCAGATCAAATAAAAAAAAAAAAATTATAACTATAATAATTACAATAATCAGAAAAATTCAGATAAAAAAAGTTAAGATTAGATCAGATCAGACCAGGTCAAAAAATTTCAGATCAAATTAAACCTGATCATAAATTTTTAGATCATACCAAATCAGATCAGAAAATTTCAGATGAACCAAACGCGCCACAAATATAAGTAACAAATGAAAACAAACAAAACGAAATACATAACCAAAAAAGTGAAACCGGGTATAATATATGAATATCCAGCAATTAAGGGCAGGCTATAGAATTCGTAGGCTCGTGGAGTGGGCGTAGTTTGCGGTTCTACCACATGCTTGATACTTTACTTAGTTATACAAGCTAACGCCTTAATTTGTTTATTAATTACCACTTTAGTCCAATTGCATATTTGATCTCTGTTTTTTTTTTTTTTTTTTCCCCCTTTCCCTGCTGCGTGGTTTATGTCATTATGTGTCATTATTATGTGAAACACTTGCATTAGAATTATTTAGATTTGATATGGTTCTTTTTCTGAACAGGCAATGCAAGCTTATAGTTTCTAGAGACTTGCATATAATTAAATACAAACTCTTTTTTCCTCCTAGACTTTGCAGTTAGATGTGTAGTATTTTTCCAAAAACATAGATATAGTCATTTTTTTCTTCATTTTTGGTTTTAGAAGTGATATACTTTCTCCGTTTTTGAATTCTTGCAACAAATGAGTATTATTTGTGAGAGAGAAAAATTTTATTTGATGCAAGAATTCAAAAACAGAGGAAGTAAAATACTTTTCCGTTCCATAAAAAAAAGGGAGTGAAAAAGGTTGTTATAAGTAAAGTTGGGAACAGATGATGTCAGGATGACCCACATGCTAGACTAGTAGACTCGCGTGTCTCTTGCCCTGGCGGACTGTGCCTATACTAGAACGTGCCAAGACAAAGTCGTGCCGTGGTGGGCTTATGCCAACACAATATCCTTTGCACTTGAGGGGGTGATAAGAGGGAATCCTCAAGCAATAAGTGATGATCGAACCTGCAACATCTCTAGGATGCAAGGTTGGTATAACCGTATAAGCACCACTTACTCAATAACACTTCCTTATTTGGAAGTTGGCACCAACATATATCTAAAAAAATAGCGGCCTTTTTCTAGGCAAAACAAACTGTTACTTGCTTTCGGATCCATATTATTGCATAATCAGAAGATAGAATTTCGTGGAAAGTAAAATTTTGTAAGGTTGATCGATTATTGAATGAAGTAATAGATAGTCTGCTTCATGAAAAAAGTTAACCTCTTTACAAAAGTGCAGGATTTTGCTAAAGAAAAGTTGATAGAATATTCGAATCTCTTGCTATATACATAAAAAAAAAATAAAAAAATTTGCACTTTTTCGAAAATAAAGTATCTAAGGAATACAACCTTTACAAGACTTGTCTTCCAAACTGCAATCAAAGGATCAAAGTAGTGATTACTTTGTTGAATTACGTCTGATTAATGAAAAAGAAGGGGACAATTATAGTATAGATGGCAAAAGGAGAAGTAAATGCAATGTATTTAGGTTATACATGACAAGCAAAAACAGAGGTACGTAGGGTCTATTTTTATTTTTTCTTCCACCCTTTTTTTCCTCATTCCAATATATTTGAATTTATTTTATCAAATTTAGTATCATAATCTTTATTTTTTTTTTTACTGATTTATATTCTAGCAGGACTCCTATCAAGATAATTTTTTTTATTTAAAAACTTAAAGTATAATCTTTAAATATAAAACCATAATTTTATACGAAAAATTTAGCCTAACGAATAATTGTGTAAACAATAATAAATTAATGTTGAATAGCTATATAATTTTTTAAATTTGTTGTAAATTATGTCAAATCATTTGATGGTATGATAGGAGAAATGAAATTTATTTGAAATTAGCTAAGCTTATTGTACTATTATAAATTATTACACTTAAGTCTTATTCTTTTCCATATACTTTTGGTTAAATAAGGAATAAATTTAGGCCAGCTTGCAATATGAGCTCCTATACTACATTACTACGTACTCAGACTCAACGCATCTATATTTATATTTTGCTCATTTAATATTTAGTTTTGATTATGAACGTATTTTAAATTGCTTATATAATTTTATAAATTGCTCATTTTCTAACACTACATATTAAATGAGCAAAATACAAACATAGTCATACAAGCACCAGGGCCGTGTCGGAGTTATCGGGGGCCCTGTTCTAAAATTGTACTTAAGCCCTTTAGATCTTAATAAATGCTAATATTTGATATTATTTTGACAATACATGTATACATGCCAAAAATATTATAGTAGAAATCATTAATTTATATAAAAATATAAGAATAATTTAAGACAAATGACTAAGAAAAACAAAAAAATAAGCCTTTATATAACTGGGCCTTGTGCAGTGGGGCTTTTTGCACACCCACCCGACACCCCACTGACAAGCACCCAGGTGTAGAATGTTATAATAGTCGCGAGAAATGTTGTAAAATTAACAAAAACATAATTTATGTGGTTCGACAACAATTTGTCAACTACGTCCCAAGCTGAGGAGAGCACCTGAGAAATTTTATTGATCTTGAGGATTTTTCGAATACATTAGTTATATATAGACTACATATATTAGGAGTTTAGATAATACTCAACCTAAATTAACAAAAAAGACCCAAAAAATAAGCGCCTAAAAAAACACTAACCCCACATAACATCCCTCTAAAAAAAAAAAAATCCTACATAACATATACATGAGTTATTCGAAGGGGGCAGAAAACAGATTCAAGACACAAACTATATAAATTCTACTGCGCTAGGTTGAATAATAAAAAATAAGAATGGATCTCATTGTATAACTAATAAAAGGGTTAGTTTAAGCATGTAATTAAGATAGGATCTATCTAAAAGAAAGGGTAAAAAGAGATAATGGTTATTGGTTAATCTCTATTATATAAGTCAAGGGGGAGCCATGGTGTCCCCCTCGAAAAGACCATATTACCCCTCAAGACTTTCTAAAATCTCACTCCTAATTATTAAGGAAAGTTATTACAATTTTTAAACTTTTTTAAATGAAAATAGTACAAAATATAAAATTCTATAAAATAAAACAAAAATACCAAAAATCATATTTTTAAATTCTCTATAAATAGATATCCATATTGATATAGTTCATCAAATAAGATTTTACATTTTAATTATCGTAGTAATTTGGTAGCCAATAGAATTTGACAGTTTTTTTTTAATTTTTGTTTTTCGAACAAATAACCTTTATTTTTTGTTTGTTTAGACAGATTAATAGATGTATTTAAAATACTATCGCACGCAAAGCGTGCATAGAAGACTAATTAAGATCTAATTAAAGTGAGTAGTAGATAATGGAGTTAGCTTAATTGGGAAAAGATGAATTGGCGGATTGCAATAACAGTTTACTAAGTATGATTAGATGTTGATTAATTATTAGTTGCATAAAATAACTAAAAAAACCAAGAATTAAAGATGTGTAAGTTGCCCAGTGGCCCAATTTGCACGATTTACTAGAATAAATTAGTCGCCGAATATCTTAAACAACCAAATCAGTTATGTAATCAAGAAGATGCCATTTTGCCAATTTGGAATTCTCGTGTTACATGAATTTTACTGAATCAACTGAATTAAATATTTATACACGAACCTATATATGCAATTAGGGTTATATTTAAATTATACTATTGTATTATTTTTAATTAAACCGAACGAGCCCAAGAATCAAAGAAGGCATGAACTCCAACAAAGAACACTAAAGGAATGTCTCATTGGAATTATTAAACTTTTATTAATTAATAATATTATACGGCGATCTGCACAAGAAGAATTACAATAATATAGTATTGGAATAATGAAATCTAATAATCCCACCTTTAATCGGCCTGAAAGTAACAAATATATTTTTTGATTTAAAAATAACAAATCCACCTTTAAGGTTTATTTGTTTTCGGTACACCCTACCGGTTTGTAACTTGATGTAAGAGGTTGAATTGCGACGTGGTAATCCCTCATTGGTTGAATTTTTTTGGTTTACTTAACATATTAATTTTTTAAAACCAATGAGGGATTGCCACGTTGCAATTCAACCTCTTACATCAAGTCACAAACCGGTAGGGTGCACCGAAAACAAATAAACCTTAAAGGTGGGTTTGTTATTTTTTAATCAAAAAATAGATTTGTTACTTTCAGGCCGATTAAAGGTGGGATTATTAGATTCCATTATTCCTATAGTATTTATATACTATGTACGGAATATCTTTCTACTCCAAACTAGATTTTTAATCAACAGACTCATGAATCATGAGTCAATCACATTTGGAATACAAATATTTATTTAAGGTACGCTTCTAGTATTTTTCTACTTGTTAGGTAAACCTTCTATAATGTTGTCTAGGTCACAAATTAAACTTAAGAATCATTGTTGATATTGACCCATCTATGGATATAGTATATCGATATTTTTTTCACCAATATAAAATTTGAAAACAAGGATATATGTTGAAAAAAAAAATTATTATAACTTATTTTTAGTGGTAACTCAGTCAATTAAACAAGGGAAAGACGAACCCTAAAAGAAAACTAATAATACAGTTCTATGGAGTAATACTTACTTTTTCAGATTCGTATGAAATTTTCTGATCTGATCTAATCTGATTTTAATCTTTTTGATTTGATAAGAATTTTTTTATTATAGTTATTTTTATACTTGTGATTTTTCTTATCTGATCTAAATTTTTATGGCCAGATATGAACTTTCTGCAATAAGCATTATATAAGTTGAATCAAACATACTCTTAATGTAAATGCATATATCATTCAAAATACTACTTCAACTTCATATCTAATCTGATTTTAATCTTTTTGATCTGATAAGAATTTTTTTATTATAGTTATTTTTATACTTGTGATTTTTCTTATCTGATCTAAATTTTTATGGTCTGATATGAACTTTCTGCACTAAGCATTATATAAGTTGAATCAAACATACTCTTAATGTAAATGCATATATTATTCAAAATACTCTTTAATTTATTACCATTACTCTTTAATTTATGTGAAATCATTGTAAATAATATAAAGGCATAAAGCATAGGCAATACTCCGTCCAGCTAGCTTCAACATTCCCCCTCATATGTGAAGTTTTTCTGTCCAACTATATGTAATGCTTCATGGGCCACAACGGGATTTATCAACACAGGTGTAAGCCAACATTCCCCCTCATATGTGAAGTTTTTCTCATCTATCATTCATTTTAAGTTGACCCAAAATATTACTCATTAAAGGCCCAAAGTATTGGACACGACTTTGATACCATGCTAAATACAGGTGTAAGCCACACCCGTCAACGAGATAGTGTCAACCTAACAAGACTTGGGTCTTGAGGTTCCACGAACGAAAATTCCGTTAACCTTATAAAAGGTTTAACTCTCTCTCTTTTTATTAACATAAGAAACTCACATTTAGAGATACCATAGTCTCATTAAGTACGTATGAACTTTTTTACCCTTTTAATATTATTCGAACAAAAATAAGATTATAATCTTTATTTGACACAAGCACATCGAAAAGAACTCAAAAAAGATCGAAATTGTCTCATTGATGCAGGGCTCACAATGAAAAGAACTGACGTATATGCATTTTGCAAACCACTAACAAACATCGCATCTAAATTAATAGCCCAATTGCTCAGGTTAGTTATCCGTTTCTTTATTCTTCTTCTTTTTTCTTTTTTTTTTTGTTTTTTTTTTTTTTTGCAGTAGGTTAAAAAACAAGACTAATTATCTACAATTACATAATTACAATGAAAATAAGTTTAGTTATGGATAAAAGATCATCTTAATCAAAAGCTTCAGCTGACAATTGAGACACAATTAAGTTTAAGTTATATACTCCATCAATTATCTGATTAATGTCAAGAATATATATTGAAAACAACCCTACTTATAAAAGATTCCATGTTTTAAAGCCGATGTAACAATCCTCAAACAACAATGTGAGTGTCCCACATTAATAAAATAGAGAGAGTTAATCATTTTAAAAGTTTGATGGACTACTTTTCTTATTGTCATATAGTTTTAAAGTGGAACCTCCTAAACCTTGTAATGTAGACTTTCTCTTAAATTTTCCGGGGAGTGTTGATAAATCCACTTTGTTTGGGCGTCCCCAAACAAGCGAGTGTCCCCCTACACCTTGATAAAGAGAGGGAATTAAGCACTTTATGGGGCTACTATCTTTATTGTTATATATATGATTTTAAGGTGGAACATCCGGTCTTGCTGACGGGTATGGTTCAGACCCGTATTTAACATGGATTTATGAAGCATGCATGGGAGTAAATTTACCCCAATTGGCCGTACATGATTTGCAAATTTGATACCTTTTTTTTTTCTTTTTCCTTAAATGATAATGTCTACTTGACCAAAGTCCAAGGCTTTTATCACAAGAGCTTTGTGTGTATGCCACAAATTCTACCAGAAGATGATTTTTGTATGCCAGACTTAGCTCTTTTTTTTTTTTAACAAGGTACAATAGGTCCCAACAAATGGTTACTATCTCATGATAACCAAGCTGACAAAGCTCATAGGGCCCTACGAGACCCATACAGGGGGCCCAAGGCAGGGAGAGAGGGGAAAAGGGATGTGGGGATTTGGTGTCGAACTCGGATCTCCTGGGAGAAACGGAGAGGAGGCAACCAACTCAACCAATCCTATTTGACGACACTTGCTCATCCTACTCCAGTGCTTGTGAATATATATATATATATAGGAATATATATACACTGTATTTTTTTATACTCCATTCGTAACATAAAGATTTCAATATTTGTTTTTTCATGCATTTTGAGGAATAAATTTTATGGTGTAAACGACGAAATTAATCACAAATATATAGTATCATAAATATATAGTATTTACCTATCTTTTTCAGTTGTTTCAAATAAATCACAAACACAGCACCACAAATTCATCACAATATATGCTCATAGATGCGATTCCAATTACTACTATGCAAATTTATTAGCTTTCTTTTGCTTCCAATATTTTTTAAGAATCATATCATACTCTTGTTCCGTATTAATATATTATCTCTCTCTCTATATATATATATAGTAAAATTAAAAAGAACTTGGTATTCCTTCCATTTTTTTATAATTTACCCACTCCTCACACTTATTTTCCTACATTTATTAATTTATGATTCCTAAGTGTTTTTTTCATACTCTCTCTTACTCTGACTAAGTTCAATAAAATTGCCATTTTATCTCTTTTTCATACACTTTCTCGCTTGATTTTTATACAACTTTTAATCATCATTCATTTTTTTCTCCTATTCTTAATTGATTTCTTGATTTTCATGAAAACTCAAGTGTGTTAAAAAAAATGTAGAGAGCATTTTGGTAGCATTATTCTCGGAGTCATGTTTAACATTGAATTCTATTTAATACCTTTAACATTTGGGTCTTTTTTTTAACTTATTTTTATTTAAACTTATTGGAACTTATTTGAACTTGTGTAAATATATTATATCTTATCTCTTAAGAAAGAGACAAACCTTATTATTGCTTATCATAAATTAACTTATATTATCTCAACTTATTTGAAGGTATTTCAACTTTTTCAAACTTATTAATTAGAACCTATGAAGTTATCACAATTATCTACTCCATATTATTGAACTTGACTGAATTTATTTAGAACTTTTTCTAAAAAAATTAGTTGGTACTTATTAGTCCTAATTAGACCTCATTATAAATTATTATTGAACTTATTAGTAATTTAATTTTAACTTATTTGAATTTATTAGACCTCACCTGAATTAGATGTGGTACCTAAAAGAACGAATAATTTAGTGGATTTTGGACAGTCGTTACATCTATCTCAATTATGAAAGATTATTATTGGATATCATCAGGCTTGTCTCTATCCCAACCTGGTGAAATAGGAAGGGTGTTCTATTTTTCTTTCCTATTTTTTTCCAAACAAATAACATCAATAAAGCAGTATCTTATTGTATAAATTAATAATTATAATAACTTTATTAGTGGACAATTCAATTTAACTTGTCCAGCTAGAAGAGCGTTTTGGCGGATTTTGGTTGAAGTTAAAGTGTATCTGTAAAGACTGTAATACTGAAAGGGGATGAGAAAGACAATATTGGAGATTACACAATAAATAAGACACTAGCAAAGATGACAAGGATTGGAGGAAGTAACCCGCTTTTTAAGAGAACCGCCTTTGTAAATTTTTTTAAAGGGTAACCGCCTTTATAACTTTATAAGCTTGGATTTGTAAACCAAAAAAAAATATATATAATTATCAGCTTGGATTTATGATGTTTGATTTGATTATCGGAAACTGTGATTGAAATTAATTTGATCAAAGAAATGCGAATCTAATTTATCTAGTTAAAATGTTATAAATTTTCCAAACGATTCCGATTGTGATTATAATAGCTATGTTGTCACTTGTCACCTTTAACTAAGATCTTTAAATTTTTATTAATATAAATTATAAATTTATATATTTAAAAAATAGGTATTGAGATGAATTTAACAATATACTCGGTATGATAAAACACTAAAAAATAATCCAATCTCAAAGCTCAATTTAGACCAGATTAGACTTACAAAATAATTCAAATCTATCAATTCAAAATGGGTCTTATATTAAACCAAGTAATTAATGAGAACATATAGCCCTAAACTCTAAAAATGGACCCACTTTATATTTTTTTCCCTCATGCCTAAAATTATAAAAACATAAATGGGGAAAAGTCCCAAGGCATATTCGATGTAACATGTCTATTAATATGCAATAATGCTATAAATGAGTCTAGCTATCTAAGACTACCTTGTTGATCTAAACAACAATAATATTGTAAAGTTATGAACAACAAGCTGCTATTTTATATTGTACGGAATTTGTTTCAAATATAAATAAATACTCCGTATAAGGAATTTGATTCAAATTTTCCAATTTATATTTGATTTTGTAATACAAATGATTAATTATTAATCCACCATTTAGTAAATTCCTATGCAACTATAGTACCGCAATTCTCCTATAACAGCTATATATATAGTACTCCGTATAATTTTTCTCGTCCACCATTTGAACATCATCATGGATTCATGGTACAATAATATAATAAGCTTGTTTCTAAAATGAATGAAGTATGTAGCGGTTACATCTTCAATTTTGATCCGAGGTTCAAATCCTTATATTATACGAAGTATAACTAGATTAGTCTCCCGTATAACGCACATTATATAGGAAAAAAGAAATTGTAGGTTAATATATATATTTTTTTTTAAAAAAAAACTTTACATATCTATTGAATGTAAATGTAGGAATAGCAAAACTAATTTAATAGCAATGTAGTAAAATTATTTAGAAAAAAATTATTTGGATAGAATAATAAAAAAATTGGATATGAAAAAAAGGATAAATAAAAAGTCAATAAATTAATAAAATATAGTGATGAAATAATATTTACCCTAATTACTATTTTCAAGACTTGCATTTAATGTAAAATAGTTAAAGATTTTCAAGAAAAAAAAAAATGATGTCCCATGTCGTAGTTTTGGCGGGAAATTTTTTGTTGAGACTTGAGAGTAAGACAATAATGACATGTGTTAATGATGACCTCATTAAAGACTTGTTTTAGTATTAATTATAGATGATTGGATGGGTTTTTTTAATCATATCCCGAAAACTGCTTGACATAGGATATGCTAATATATAATGCAAGACAGAATACTAAATTAAATGGATTAATACAAACTAGTTTTTCATTAATATATGTTTGGATATAAAGATTTGGAGAGAAAATAAAAGGAATGAAACTGAAATATCCTCTCTTTGAATAATAAATGAAACCACGAAAAGGAATAAAAAGGAACCGAATTGGTGATTATTATTTTCCTTATAATAATTCAACCAAATCTCTCCGGTGTTGAGAAAATTTGAAAGGAAAAAACTACAATGCACACTTGTCTCACGTCCTTCCCTTTCTCTCACCTTCCCTCCCTTACCTTTCTCTTCATAATTTGTATGCAAACATAGTATTATAGTAAATATTTAATAGTCATTAAATTAAGAAAAAAAAAACCCGCAATAGTTACAAAATACGGTGTCAAGTGTGAAAACAAACTTAATTTATACATTGAATTATGTACATGTACTTCTAAGCTTATATATTTTTATTACCACCATATTTAGCAATGATGTGTTAAATTAATAACAGTGAACAAATTAAACACATGACAATACAACGATACTAACGATCCAAAATTGATATTGGCACTGCTCAGTGTGAGAGCAAAATATTGAATGTTTACTAACAATATGGAGACTCAATATCAATTTAAAGATCATTTCTTGCCAACACATCCAAAACACTATATTCATATACTACCTCCATTTCTTTTTAAATGTAATGAAAAATCCTCTAGGGTGCGTTCTCTTCAACTTATTCAACCTGACCTGATTAAATCTATTAAAACTGATTTGATTATAAATTATTCGACCTGGCATGACTAAACCTGATAAGTTTTGATACTTGATAAAAAAAAAGGAAGAAAAAACGCAGCTCTAATCGTTGCATTAAAAAAAAAATGGAGCTAATATAATAATTGTATTATGATTCTATTATGGGTACAACTTTATACTGGGCAATGAGTACCACATTGATTTGTCCACAAATTGCGAAACAACAAAAAAAGTGACGAAAAAGGAGTAATTTAGAATAATATCAACAAAAAAAAGAAGCAGTAGATACATTGAACAAGTTCAGAAATAATCACAAACAAAAGTCACAGTGATGAATGATAGATGATCAACTTGTAAAGATCAGATAGATAGATAGATGATGGTATATATGTCTCCCAACGTAGGTCCCCTTGTACTCAGTCCCCAACTCCTATATAAGTTAGTTGTTTCTCTTTTAAAACCTTATTTCAATTCACAAAGCAAATTAAAACTAAACCCCTCCTTAATCATTCCTTAATAATAATAATAATATCATATTTATTACCCTCTGAAAAAACTTAGTCTACCCACCGAATTAACTACCCACCACTTGACCACTAATAAAGTGTTGTAGTTAATGTTAGTAGTGAAATTATCTCTATTAGTAATGGATAGATTACCCACCGCAACCACCGGATAGTTGTAGCAATAATATTTTTTTTATTTATAATTATTGTATATTTCATGAATTTGCGGTCTCTCGATCTGTATTTGCATCTATCGAAGGTCTCCACGTGCAAAAAACAAAGAGTAGGCTGTACCTTTGGTCATGGTTGTACTTACATTAGGTTAGCTAGCCCTCTCTTGGAACCCTGCTTTACTTTTCTGGGTTTTTATTTGTTTGAATCCCAATTAACCCTCTCTCTATCTCTCTCTTTTTCTCTCTTATTGTTATAAAAGCTGACACCCTCTATTTAAAAAGCTTCCTCACTTTTTCCTTCCTGTCCTTTTTTTGCTTTTCCCTCCTCTCCTGTCTTCTTCTTCTTCTTCTTCATCATCATGATCTGATGATACCTTTCTAGCACCATCAGAACCATATATCTTCTTCTTTTCTTTTTTCTTCCTTGTCTTTATTTTAACTAATTAGCAGTTTATCAATAAATAAATAATTATGGCATTAGAAGCAGTTGTGTTCTCACAAGACCCACTGAGCTATAATTGCTGCACTAGTACTACTAATAATAATAATACCAACTTTGGGTTCAACTATGACTACTTTATCCCCAACTACTATCCTTCAAAGTTGGAGGAAACCAGTCTCAAACCTCCCTTCACTAGTGTTGAGTTATTTGATACCAATAATAATTTTTTTGAGTTCCCAAATAATGATACTATTACTAGTACCACGGCCACTACCACTACCACTACGGCTTCTGAATTAATGTTTGAAAATAATGTCGTCCCTCACTGGAGTGACCAGACACAGCAGCAGCAATATGTGGCGCCGAGTTACTCCTCGCCGGAAGAGCACCTATACCTCTCCGGAGAAGCTCCGCCCCCGCCGCCGCCTTACACACCCACAGCCGCCGTAGTGGGTGGGACCCGACGGAAGAGACGCAGGCGGAGCTGTAAAAACAAGGAAGAAGTGGAGCAGCAGAGGATGACTCATATTGCTGTCGAGCGCAATCGAAGGAAGCAGATGAATGAGTACCTTGCTGTTATTCGCTCCTTGATGCCTTCCTCTTATGTTCAAAGGGTATTTTTTTTTTCTTTTTTTTCTTCCATTTTTCATTTTAATTATTGTAGGTTAAGTTTTCCCCTTGATTGTGGATTTTAGATTTCGTAATATCCGATTTATTCCTGTTTATAAATGATTTTTTTAGGGGTACGTTATGTGGTGCTTCGTACTCGCTAATTAGTGAAAATGGCTTACAAAGCAACAATAGAGATATGTTAACAACAAATTCAACTTTGCACAAAAAAAAAAAAAAACAAAACAACAAAATAAACTAAATAATAATAATAATAATAATAATAATAATAATAATAATAATAATAATAATAATAATACGGAGTATAATAATGGACCCGTCAAACAAATCAACTTATATACTCACGTCAGTTACATGTTATTTTTAAGGATTATATATTTTTACTCTCTATTCTATGTTAAATCATTACAAATAATATTAAATAGGGTTAATATTCTACAATATACAATTTACTTTAATATTGTATTATAAGAACTTAAAACAATTGCAATATGAGGTAAATCATTAAAAATGTTTTATGTATGTATTTGTCGTTTAAACTATTCATATTACTTTAACTTTGGCTGCTAATATGAGAAACTAGGTAGCGAACTAGCCACATAACCTTGTTCTGTTGTAAAAAAATAAATAAATAAATAAAATAAACTTTCACTTTTCATTTAATAAATATATACTCAGCGTATTATATATGTATTAATAAAATCTTTGCTCCCTCCATAACATAAAAATATCTATTTTTGTTTTTTCACGTATTTTGAGGTAGCGTATTAAGGGTGTAAACTTAGAAATTAATCAAAATGGTTTTAATACAAGTAATAATGTAGTTATAAGTTACTAATATCAAATTTATTTTGATTAATTTGGTCATTTACACTCTTAAATCGCTTCATCAAAATGCGTGAAAAAACAAAAGTAGATATTTTTATGTTACAGAGTATTTCTTTTCCAAATATAAAATAAAAATAATAGTTTTTTGGCGAACATGCAATAGAATATTCAATGTTGTTATACATTCATTCATTCACATAACATGATATGGACCCAAACAAACCCTTGTAGTAATCGATGAGTATTATTATTTATTATAGGGAGACCAAGCATCAATAGTAGGAGGAGCAATAAACTATGTGAAAGAGCTAGAACAAGCATTACAGTCCGTAGAGGCACAAAAACATCGCGGCCTCGACCACCACTACCACTCGCCACCTGCCTCCGACGGCCACCATAAAAATGAAGATTGTAAGAATGACGAGTCGTTGGATAGCTGTACGACTAAAGGGACGACGGAAGCACCACCGCCTCCAGAGCTATTTGCTGAGTTCTTTAGCTTCCCACAGTACACAACTCGGTGTACAACAAACTCATCCCCAACACGGTCGTCAGGATGCAATTCAGTGAGTAGTAGCAACTCGGGTGTAGGTGAGATTGAGGTGACGATGGTTGAAAGCCATGCAAACGTCAAAATACTAGCAAAGAAACAGACAAAGCAACTTGTAAAATTGATTGCTGGATTTCAGGGTCTTCGACTTAATGTTCTCCATCTTAACGTCACCACTGTTGACTCCTTCGTCCTCTACTCTTTTAGCCTTAAGGTTCGTCCTCGTCTTTCTTCAATCAATTCTTTTCATATTTTTTTATTATTTTTTTCCTGCAATTATTTGATCCCTGATTTGTATGTGATTCCCTCTCTGTCTTGTTGTACAGCTAGGTTTTAGGTTTTTTTTTATAAAAAAAAAATGAAATTTGAACATTTTGGCACTACACTCTGCCGTTTCAAAATCTTTGTTACATTTGGAATTTAGGCCTGGGTACGAGAAAGAGAGAAAATTTGACCATGATTTTTTTTATTATTATTATTATATATAAGAAAAAACATATGCAAGTACATGTGGATCTTGTTAAATTCATCTAGATGCATAGTTATTAAATATCATCTTTTATAATATTTTATAAAGCATAGTTCAAGATTTAAATGTTTTAATAAGTAAATTAGAAATTGCGTAACGCAAACGTAACCAACATTTTGAAATGCATGAGTATTAAGTCCGGTTTGTTTTGGATTTAATTTCTGAAATTTCAGTTTAGTTCAAACAAATTTAGTTCAATTAAGCTCAGCTATGGTTGAGTCTATTTAGATTTTTGTTTAATTCAATTTAACCAAATTCCGTCCAATCATTTCAAGTCAGTTAGTCTAAAAAAACAAGGCCTATGAACTCTGAGTTCCTTTCTTTCCCGAACCTCACAAATTCTACCTCTTCCCTTGTAAAAAAAAAAAAAAAATATTACTCCATAGAAGAGTTATACTCAGCTTGTAACATGTGTGACATGTGTCGCAAGCTCGAACCTCACAAATTGTAAATGCAGAGAATTAGGGATTTTCTTTCAATTGATGGTCACCAATAGTGTAAGGAGTATTTGATATGCTACATATATAAACAATAGTATGTTATTTTATAATTTAAAAGAATAAAGTAATTATTAGAGGGACGATTATATTGGCTTGGAGTACGTTATCCTCCATCTACATGGTCGGTCTCATCAACTTTTTTCCCATTGAAAATCTCATCTGAGACAAATCTAAGAGTTCATTAGATCCGTCCTCATAAGTGGTAACCTTTTACTTGTTTGGTGGTCTTTGGTCTTTGGTCTTTGGTCTATATATATATGACACATGTAAGATGGAAAAGTGCCAAAAAAAAATATATTTTTTGTACCTTTACAGAAAAGTAAGAAGTGGAGAATGATTGATAAGAAAAGATGGCAAGAAAAGAAAATAGGATGATACATAAAGATAAGAGTACTTTTTTTAAGATATGTCATTAAAAATCATCATCTTGGAGAAGTTGTCATGATTTATTGGAGTTATGTCTGTTTAATATAATTCCTCTATATATTATGTTTATAGAGGTTTTCATCCTTAGTTAAAAAATAAAAAATCTTGTTTTTGCCAATTTGTTATATATACATAGGAATTAAAATACATACCTTTCTGGATTAAATAGTTAGTATTAGGCTCTAATTATAAAAAGATTAATTTGGATGAAACAGGTTGAGGAAGGATGTCAATTACATTCAGTAGACGACATTGCGGTTGCGGCAAATCACATCCTCGGCCAAATTCAAGAGGAAGCTGCAGATCATTTACATACTTTGATAATATAAATTAAAAAAAAGTATCATATTTTTAATTATAAGCATGTATGATTTAAGCTTGCAATTCAATAATATATACTGCTGTATTAGGACGGACTGCTCGCTAATTAATGATAATGATAATGCATGTGGAGTTTAAAATTATTTTATGAATATATTCTTTCTCCATTTTGGCTATCTATCATGTCCATTTTACTGTTAAATTACTACCCCCAGGCCCCACCCTTTCTCCATATATAGTAGTAGAAGGGCTTTTTGACCACTATATTATTTACAGTATGATGCTCGCTTTTGTAAAAATAAAGACTCGACTTCTTAAGGCAACTCCGTCTATGTCAAGCGTCTTATCATTTCATTCAAACAAAAACTACTCGCACTCACTAAAAAAATTACTCAATTTAGTTATTATATTCTCTTTTTCTCATCTCTCGAAATACAACTTTAAATAAAAATATCTTAGACTACACATAATAAAAAATTATAAAAGTTATATATTTGAAAAATACATGTTGAGATGAATTAAACTAAATCGATCATGACTATATTTTTCCTTACGCTTATAAAACTAAAAGCAGTCAAAGACCACATGTAAACAATGATACATGTTAGAATGTAACAACTAAATTTGCTATATTCCTTATGTGTACCATATATTTTTAGGAGAAATATTTGAAGTGATAGTACTAAAAAGTTGACGTATTTATGAAGAAAATGACAAAAATGGGATAATATAGGTTGAATAAATGAGATAAATGACTAAAATAAGAGTAGAATGATTAGACTTTAAGTGAGCCTCATATTATATACTTTGTATTAAAAAAGGAAATATAACAAGCAAGTAAATTGAAATACACAAATAAAAAAAATGTAACAAGTAAAAAAGACAAATGGACAATTATTTAAGGGGAGTTAGGATCCTCACCCATTGTTAGGGGAAATTGAGTGTCTATTTCCTTAATCAATAATGGTTGGAGATACATTAAGAGGAAAAATAAAGTGAATTTTTGGATCTTTTATAATTATTCTAAATTAGGTGTCATCACTCATCATCTAAAGTAGAAAATATAGAGAATAAAATGGAAAAGATCCTAATTCATTCAAGGGGTAGCTAATTAAAATAATATTAAAAGGCGGGGCCGGGGTTCATTCAGGTGTTTCTGTCTCCATGTCGTTATCTACCTGTAAGTTTCTTTCATTTCAAAGTTAACGATAAATCACACCTAGATATAGTATTTTTACTGTTATCATTTATTATTATATATTATGCGTGATTATTCTCATGCATGCGCTACTGTTATCATTCGGGAGTATTTATTACTCAATCACTTCAACAATTCAAATCAATTTAGGAATGGTTTTTTTTTTTTAAGTTCAGTTCTCGTTCAATTTCAGTCAGTTCATACTGAATCACTTAAACAATTCAACTCAAAACATTTTGTCAATTGAAACTAGAGTTGAATAGAATGCGGTCTGAACAACACCAAACCGCAAACCAAATCGCACCAAATATTTTGGGGTTTGGTTTGCAAATTTACTAAATCGCAATTTTGCGGTGCGGTACGGTTTTCGGAAATTTTGAAACCGCTCCAAACCGTAAACCGTAATTTTTTTAATTGTTATAAAATATTTAATTTCATACTTTTTATTTGGCCTACTACTTTACTAAAGTCTAAAGTTATGACTTTTGTTTGTCTTGGGCTTTATCTAGTCGCTTAAGCCCGTAACTCTCTAAGGCTTATCTAACTCTTTAAAGCTCTAACAAAAAATTACTCTAGGTTTTTTTTGTCCTTATCACTTACTAATTTATAAAATAAAAAATTGAAAAAGTGAGTTAAACCGCAAACTGCACTGCACCAAATCGTATTTTGCGGTGCGGTTTGGTGCGGTTTGATATAAATTGCGGTACGGTTTCAAAAAATGTCAAATTGTAATTTTGCGGTTTGGTGCGGTTTGACGTCCAAACCGCACCGCGCTCAACACTAATTGCAACAATTATTTTCAATTTAGGTTATTAGTTACTTTAAGTTAATTTATATTTTTCATTCCATTTAATAAACTTACAATTTATTTCATATCAAAACAGTTGCAGCTCTTGATACTATTCTTTCGATGCGGGACTTGGGATGCACTTATTTTTCCAACATCTATTGGTTAAACAGAAACCCAAAATAATTGTTTATCTCAACCCTTTTATTCCGAATATTTTTTCAGTTGCATTCAGTTAATTTGTATATATTTCCAATTCAATCAATCCACTTTCAATTTATTTCGGGTTCTATTTGATTAGTTGAACATGTTAACAATATCTATCTAACCCAAAATAGTATGCACTACAATAATTATTTTATGATTTAGGTTCAGTTACACGTGTCAAATAAAAAGCATCGATCTTAGAATTGTTCATATCAATATTAGCTTCCTAATCACTCATAACTTCTTCATTCTTCATTCATATCAATATCAGAAGAAAAAAAAAAGAAGTATAATATTATATATTTAAAAAGTATACATACAGTGAGAAAAATCTAAGAAGATTCCACATATCTGTGTTTTTTCATTTGTACTTGTATAAAATTAAAGAGTCTTAAAATTATCATATATATATGGACGATTAATTAATATCATATTCTTCCCCCTCCTATTATTCCAACCTTGCACGCACCATACATAAAAGCTATTCCTCCTATCATTTGAAGTTTGTATGTAGTTAGAATCATTCAATTCAATTCCCTTTTTGGTTTTGTTTTGTGGAATAGAATAATTCAATTCCTATCATCCAAGTGTTGTATTCTATTATTGCTCATACTTTTAACAATTAAAGATATAAAAGACATACCTATATTAATTAACAAATAAAAACTTGAATTCATAAAGAGAATATTTGGATAATATTTATTCCCAATCACAATCCCATTTGCTAAAGGGGTTAGTGTGTATATACAATGCACAATCATTTTTATTTAAAAGGGTTAGATGATAAATTTTCACAAATACTTACGGTGAAAATTGAATACAAAAACTTCTGTAAGGAATTTTGAGACCTTAACCATTAGGCCAAGACATTATCCTCATAAAATGCGCAACATTTATTTAAAACTAAATTATTGAATATGCAAGTAGTCGGAAAAACATTCTAATCCCCTAGATAGTTTCAAAGATAATGACCTTCAAAGATAATGAACCCCCCCCCCCCCCCCCAATAAGGCAATAATTGAGAAGATTATGTATGCTTTAATTTAAAAACCAATTAGAGAGGGGGCCGGGGGGCTGGACGGCTGGACCCATACATTTAGATTTCATGCCATTACAAACTAACAAAAAGGGGCTTGTCTTTGGCCCGACAATGCAGCTCTTTGTAACATGCATTAATTTCTTTTTCATCATGCAAAATTAGAAAAAAGAATTTGACGACGACATCTTTAATTAACATTATTAACTTTACAGTGGAGTGCGTAATTTTTTTTGTTTTTTTTTTACTTTAATGGTTTTTTTTTTTATTATTAAACTAGTTTTTTATGCGTGCAATATTAAAAATCAGAAACAACATAGCTTGACAATAAAATTAATAAGTTCTCATATAATTTTTAAAAAATTAATAGATATTTTTTTTTATTTTTTAAATTTAATCTAGTTTTTTTCCTTTCTCTTATACATAGTAATAAGCATATTGCAAATTCAGTAAATAATTTATTTCTCTAAAAGATTTATTATTTGTGAATAAATTTTGAGTGAATTTTAAGAGAATTTGAATAATATAATTTTACAATTAATTATATGTACTTATGATTTTTAAAATTGTGATTGCTTGTTTTAAATAAAGTGATATATTCATGATTGTAATACACAAATAAAAAAAATATCCCCCACTTAATTAACAATTATATATAAAGGATGAGTAACGATAGTGCGATAATTTAAGTACACTCCACCACTACACCCTCTTCCCTTATATAGTAGAGATTAATTAATACTCATAATCCATTTAGAATACAGTTATGATACTAATCTATAAAAAATAGGATTGTGTATAAATTTGTGAATAAAATTAATATTCATCCAAATAGTAAATTAGTAATGCATGCAAATTCACCCCCAACTTGCCTATTTTTCTTTACAAATGTTCATCCCTGCCAAATATATTGCTTGTATTACCACGAGGATTTTTATAAAATTTCACTTGATGATTATGATCTTTTAGCTTTCTTTTTTATTTATGTAAGAAGCAACAAGTTTTAGATAAGCTAAGATGTGTCCTAATTAATAAGTTTAGATAAGTTCAGAAAAATTATAATTTGTCCCTCTCGCAGACTAATAAATTAAAATAAGATCGAATAACTTGAGTTCTAATGATATATAATAACTTCAAATAAATTCAGTAGAAAAGATAAGTTGAGACGAACGGTCTCTAATTGAAGTGTTGAAATCGGTTATATATGAAGGGAAAACCAAACCATATAAGTAGGCACCCGGGTGCATATAAAATTACGTATATATACCCAAGTTTATATATTTTTTCTTATTTTTAATTTGTCGTTTTGCTTATGAAATTATTTCAAATTGCTCAGTTATATATATGCTCATTTTTTAAAATTGTATATTAAATGAGCAAAAAAATAAGAGTTTTTTGTCCAAAACTACTTTACTTACACCACTTTTTGCAAAAACTACCTTACTTATAAAATTTTGTCCAAAACTACCTTACTTAGCAAATTTCTGGTTGACCACTACCTTATTCATTATTTCGGCGTTGACTTTGCCTTTGCTGGCCAATCTGGTCGTTTTTTTGCAAATTCCAACCTCAAATTTGACACTTTAGGGCAAAAATGACCCACCAAAACCTTGATATTGATAATTTTTGTGGCACGCAAACCAATGAACGCATATCGAGAAAAATTTTGTAATGCAAATATAAGCTTATGCGACCATTTTTTGTAAATTTCGACCTCATATTTAACCCTTTTATGGCAAAAATGACCCCAAAATATTGATTGGGCTAATTATTTTCGAGAATAAAGCAAAGTCAACGTCGGAACAACGAAAAAGGTAGTGGTCAACAAGGAATTGGCTAATAAAGGTAGTTTTGGACAAGCTTTTGTAAGTAAGATAGTTTTGGACAAAAAACTCAAAAAATAAACATATATTAACTAACGAAAATAAAAATATGGGTGTACATGTACACTAAGATGTAAATATATATATATATATATATATATATATATATATATATATATATATATATGTGTGTGTGTGTGTGTGTACATAAATGATCTTGATATTGAATCTATAAAGCTGGAGCTATTATGAAAAGTTTTAGGGACATAGATGCAATATTTTCCACTGCTCTGGCTAGCTGAGGCAACTTTATTTTACTGATCATGTGTTGATTTGGGGATTTTAAGAATGATTAATGTACCTCTTTATTACAAGGCCATATATATATATATATATATATATAATCTAGCTAAGATTATTAGTAAGTACAAGCTAAGCATGACAAAAGAAGGTAAGGTAGGATTGTTTGAAAGTAAGTGTTACAGTATTATGGAACTGATGCCCGGCCACTAGTGACAAATACAAAAATACAATATAATCAACGAACCACTCGATCAAATAGCTTCACATGTAAAAGTATACTAGTAGTCAAGAGACATCATCAATTCTCATTTCAGAACTAGCTCACTAGCTAGGTAGTATTTAGTTATTTACTATTTAGTCGTTTCTTCTGTTTTTTTCCCAAACGTATGTATTATTAGAATTTCATCTTTGTAAATTGTAAGTCATAAGTTTTACCATCCTGTTTTCACTTTTGAGTTTTTAAATACTGTAGATTAGTAAATTGTTTAGTAGTAACAAAAACTGGTTTTAACTATAGTTTTTGGGTTTGGTTTTTTGTTTTTCAAATTCACCATATAAATCCTACATTCCTTTTTAAAATTAGTCAAAAGGAATTGGGATATGGTTTGTTGGTAAGCACCCCGCGTACTCCTCTAACCAAGGTCACGGTCTCACGGGTTCGATCCTTACCCTAGCATAAGGGATATTTCTCCCACCCCTTTTGTGTTTTACCAGTCAATGAAATGGTGGATTCATTACCCAATAAAAAAAAAAAATAGTCAAACTTACTACTCCCTCCATTCAATATTTATTGCTCCATTTGACCAAAAAATGTGAGAGCTTTTTTGGTCAAATGGAACAATTAATATTGGACAGAGGGAGTAGAATCATATTAAAAATAAAAACTGAAAACAAATCCACTTTTTAGCTATCAGCTTTCATTTTCCATATGATTCTAATAAGTTTGATTAATTTTAATATGATTATAGGTTCGATCATGCTAAAAATGGACGCCCCCTATGTTGTTGATTAAGAAACAAATATATTACTAAAAATAGTACTAACTCAATTCCGGATTGTTTTTTACATTTTGACTTTTGCACACAAATTATGTAAAATTAATTATGTAGGTAGGTTGTTATTTGAATGGATAAAGCTACACATACAATGGTGGTATTAAAACCCCGGCCACATACAACAACTTTATATTGGTTAATTATGTGAGTCATAACCCCCTAATTTTCTACCTCTTTATTTTCTTTTTTCTAAATCTTATTGGTCATTGTATGTGGGGACTACATACAATAATTGGATGTGTATCATCGATCTATCGGGATGGAACTGGAGATGTTAATTGCGATTGGTAAATGTGTAAAATAGAGTTAAATTTTTTTATTTATATCATTAATGTCATTGTTTCTTTTCAGCTGTGGGGGTTGGATGAGTGAATGAAGAGAGAGATAAGTGTGAAGTGGGGGAGAACATTTAAGACAGTTAAATGTAAAGTTTGACTTAGAGAATATAATGTTGAAAATTTGAGAAAATGAGTGGTAGAGAATAAAAAACAAAAAGATAAAAGATAAAAAATAGTGTAAAGAATAAAAGGGAACACATAAAATAGAAATGTAAAGAACAAACTGGAACGGATGTAGCATAAATTTATGAATTTATTACTAAATCATGCAGCGATCAATGTAATTAATGATTTTTTTCACTTAATATTTTACTTATAAATTCTTTTCTAGCACCCGGGGACGTTTGTTACCTTTTTTCCTTTTAGAAATTTTTTTTTTCGTTGTATGTGGGATCTATATACAATGGTTGTACTCCGTATTTGACAAAGAATGCATGCTTGTTAGTCTTCTTCCAAACATAATTGCATGTTGAAATTAAAATAAGGAAATTTTGTCAAAAAAGACATTTTAAAAATGATTTTTGTGAGAAAAGACCATTAAAAAAATTGACAAAAAGGGACCTAAACAAAAAAAACAAAAAAAAAAACACTTTGCGAGAAGGAGCATTTTCATCGTTTTTCGACTCATAATTTCATTTTAGTATATATTATTATTACACTTAAAACCACTTAACATCATATAATTTTAACTATTGTCCTCACTTTTTTTCTACTTTCCTTCACTTTTCATCGTTATTGAAATGAACTCAATTTTATGAAGTTGAACTAATTTTTATTGAAAGCTCTAACAAATTGTAAGTAACAGAAATATATTTTTATTAGACCTATTTTTATCGAACCAATCCACTACTTACTCCCCATTTTAGTTATATTTATCCAAAAGGATTCTAGACATTAGTTGCAAAATATACTTTCTTTTTCTAATAGATCATCTTTTCTTCCAATCTATAGCCTTATCACATTTTTTTCATCTCTAATATCTTCTTTTGTTGCAACAAATATGGAGCCTCCTAATATTTAATTTCTAAGCTAACCTTATGTTTAAGAAACTGATGAATGAGAGTGGAAGAGAATAAGGCCTAAATGCTCTCTTCTGAAAAAGCTGTTAAATTTTACTCTTTACAGTTGGGCCAGCTAACAAGAGGGCCATCAAGAAACAGATATAGCCCATGATCACTGGCCTTTTTTGTTACTTCAGAGCACCAAGAAAAACATGGCAAATTTTTGGCCCATTATATAGCCCATGATCATCATCAAGTTTGGCTGGCTAACATGAGTGCCATCCATAAACTAATACCCGCCGCAGTCCAATTGAAAGATTGGGCAACTATTGGTTTGACGTTTACATAAAATTAAAGTACTTATACGAGGTTTGAAGTTTTTAAGCGGTAAGATGTAAAACATTATTCTGGAACATTATTGATTTCTATTTTCTATATATTTTTCTTTCTTTTCATCACCTCTATCATATACTTTCTCACTATCTGCTTACTTTCTCTTTCAATTTCTATATTTTTCATCACTTTTTTTACATGCTACCAAACAATCGAAAACTGATTTAGCTAAAATTTAAGATTCTACAACTCTGAACACAAAGGGTGTATAATATTTGAGATTTTATAGCTTTGAAGTAATTTTGTATAACTCATAATTAGTATCTATAATTAACAATTGGCTAGAAAATTTACGCAACCATTTGTGTTTGGTAGTTGGCAGAGTTGGTTGAGACATCTGACTTCACAAGTGACAATGTGACATTCCAGCGAATCCCCCTCTCTGGGTTTACCTCATTAAAAAATTTCGATTCAAATAATTAGATAAGTTCACTTAAGATTTAATTAGGTATAACAAGTTTAATAAATTTTGATCATGTATTCAGCTCCGATCAGTTGTGATTAGGTCCAATTATTTCTTATAATTAGGGCTAAACAAACATGTCCAATCTATTGAATAATTTTCAATTAGGTTTAATAAGATTAGACACGATCAGAAAATAATTAAGACTAGCCTTGCATGCACGCTTTGCGTGCCATGATTTTTAAATGCATCTACATGCTATATTCTAGTGGCTATCAAATTTCTACAATAATCAAAATGTAAAATTTTTATGTGACAAACTATATTAATATGGATATCAACTCATAGAGAATTCAAAAATATAAATTTAGGTATTTTTATTTTATTTTTATGAAATTTATACTTTGAATTGTATTGTTTTCATTCTAAAAATTTCAAAAATTGAAATAACTTTTCATAATAGTTAGAAGTGATGCTAATTGATTTTTTGGAAATTTTCAGGGGGTAATACATACTTTTCCAATGAGACACCATGGCTCCCCCTAGGCTTATATAATAGAGATAAGTTGATGTCTAATAATTTGAAGAGAATACACACTAAATAGTGAAACTTAAAAGAAATGACTCTGTAAGTGTTCATTATCTTACGAGCCTTTGTAATGATAAAATTAATATTAAAAAAATATTAAAATTAATGAGAAGCTGATACGCGACAATACTGGTTACTATTGTAGATAATTACGATTAAACTAGTGTACAAGCCGGTTTCTAGGTAGAGCTGGCAAAATTTAACCCAACCCGATAACCCAACCCGAACCCAACCCAATAATAACGGGTTGGGTTGAGTTTTTCAACCCGTTTAGTTAAATGGGTTGACCCAATCCAACCCGTTTAGTTTAATGGGTTGGTTCGGATTGAAATTCTCAACCCGATTTCAACCCGCTTAACCCATTAAGAATATACGTTGTAATAAAATTAGTTTCAAGTTCAATTGACATACTAATTTATTATATCACTTTCATATTTTTATTTTTTTATTATGTTATAAATTCTTTACAAGTTATGTAGGTGGCTGTAATGTCTTAAAATCTAATATTTTTATCTTGAACATTACAACTCAAAAGGTTGTCAGTTATTAATTAATACCGTGTTATAATGTGTAAATTATGGACAATATGACTTGTAAGTTGTAATATATATGACTATCGTGGGTTGTTGTTATAGTCCATATATAAGTATAGACATATAGTGTTATAATTTTATTTGATGCTAATGAAAAAGTGATAATATTATTAAACGGGTTATTGGGTCAACCTATTTATTTATAAGGTTGGGTTGGGTTGAGAATCTCAACCCGTTTAACTAAATGGGTTAGGTTTGGGTTGAAGATTTCAACCCGTTTATATTAATGGGTCAACCCGAACCCAACCCAGGTCGATCCATTTACAGCTCTATTTCTAGGGCAAGGCAGATGGGTGTAATTACCCTAGGACCAAGTGAAAAGACCAAGTTCAATAATCTATAGATAATTTGTAAATAAAAATGAAGGGTCATTATTTACGTATTCAATTACTTATTTAATAATAAGGTCCAATACCGTGGGACTTCTTCAATGATTATAGATTTAAGCAGAAGTAAGCTTTTGATTCCCTCTGTTTATAAAAGTCAAACGGATATACTTGACATATTCATAACTTGATTATATGAACATCTTATGAGTTTTATTAATACTATGTATAATTAGTAATCAAATTTATACAATTATTAAAAAAATAAGTTAACAATAACAATCAACTAAGAAAAAAAACGCAGTCAATTAATGAACTAGATGAGGAAAATTCAGCTTCGAACAAGAAAGCCATGGTTATCGACAATAACAGAAAACTGAAGCCGATCGAATTATACTAGATGATGCTCTAGTCTCATCTCATCAACAAGGTTTTCTGTACAAAATATGTACATTTTACCAACATCCCAACTTTCTTTAATTTGGAAAACAATCAAGTTAATTTCCCCTCAATTTCAAATTACATTACAGAAGAAATAAAAAATAAAAGATCAAAATATGTACTCCCTCCGTAACGAATTAATTTCACCTTTTGTTTTTTCACGCATTTTAAGGATGCGATTTAAGGGTGTAAACGACCAAATTAATCATTTTAATTTTGATATTAGTAACTTATAATCATATTCTTGCTTGTGCTAAAACCATTTTAATTAATTCCTTTATTTAGACCCTTAAATCGCTTCCTCAAAATGCGTGAAAAAACAAAGGGTGAAATTAATTCGTTACGGAGGGAGTATATGTATATATATGAATTATGAAGTATATTGGTTAAGGTGACATTACAGAATTTCGATAATTCTGAGAAAAAACTCTTTCACTCCATGAATAAGATCGCTTCAAGAGCGTAACCCTTGAGGGTAATGATCTTGAAGAAGAAGTAGCCATTAACGCAGACGAGCTTGAATTGGAGTTACTGGGTTGAACTCCTCCATTTTGACAATCCATTGAGTATGATCTTCTTACAAGTATTGCTATATATTCATCATCCCCTTTGTTTTCTTGATGATGATTCTCATTATTATTGTTACTAGGAGCTTCAACATCCCCTGTTTCAGCACCTCTGTTTTCACCTAATACCAAACCAAGATTATGACTATCACTATGATTATGATTATAATTATTATTACTACTGCTGCTGCTAATACTAATCGTCCCATTATGTGGAGGAGGAGGATGGGAGATACCGGATTCGATGTCACTGGAGTCAGAGTCGGGGAGGATGGTAAGCTCGGCCCGTCTGGAGTGGCCGAAGCTGGAGCCGGCAGAGGAGATAACGATGGCGGCACGACACATGGGGCAGTTGGTGTGGGACCGGAGCCATGTGTCAATACAGTCAATATGAAAAGCATGTTTACATTTTGGCAAAAGTCTAAGGGGCTCCCCTTGTTGAAACTCTGAAAGACAGACGGAGCAATCTGTGCCGTCGATCACTCCGTCTTCTTTTTTGTAAGGGACGACTGCGATGGAGTTGATGATGGACTGGTGTAATCCGACGGTGGAGATTAGCCAGATGGGGTGATCGACAAATGGGTGGTTGTGGTGGTGGGGGTTGGTGGGGGAGATGAGGTCGGCGTCGCCATCAGGAGAAGCGCCGGGGGGGATCTGATTGGGGTGTCGTCTGGTGAAGAAAGTGGTTAAAAGAGAGAAGTATTTGACGAGGATGGCGTAGTAAGAGATGAAGAGAAAAGCGGCGGCTAAAATAACGAGAACCACAATGGCGATGGGGGAGAAGTGGAAGGAGGAGGAGGAGGAGGAGGAGGAGGAGGTGGAAGATGGAGTTGCCACGATCGCAGAAGGTGGGAGAGACGGTGGAAGAGGATCGTCGGGGATGGCTGGAAAAGTGTAACATTCATCGAAGTCACCGCATGATGGATCGCAAAAGTCTGTGCAAGGGAGATCACTAGTACCATTTGCAGGTGAAGAAGAAGAAAAAGAGGAAGTTAGGTTAGTTAACAGTTGTCTGCCCATAATTTAAGAGACCATTGAGGGAGAATTCCAAGCAAAAAAACTTGGATCAGAGAAGCATAGTTTTAGGTAAGTTGGGGACAAAATGATTAAATTAAGACAAAGTGGATTAATTAATTAGAGGATGAGATTAATGCAAAGTAAGTCTAATGTTGGTTGATCTCCTCTTGCTTTGCTCCTACTAGTAAGGGTAAGGAGAAAGGAAATAATGGGAATGGGAATGTGAATGTGGGGGAGTTGAGTTGAGAGTGGATTTTTGATGTACACGTTTTACAACACGCAAGGTTGCTGTGATTGGAAACCATTTCATTTTCAAATAAATTAGTAGGTGCGTATTGTATTGTACTCCGTATATTATATCACTTTTGTGCCATTTCTAAAGCTAAGAGTTGGTTTGGTGCTATTTACTGTTTCTACTTTTTTTTTTTTTTTTTTTTGGAAAAAGAAAGAACTAGAAAAAGTGATTTGTATTTTTTTGTTTGTCAGATTTTATAAACATAATGGTTTTTGTATGTTTAACTTGTTTGTGGATCTTTACATGACTTGTATATTATATGGCTATAAAAAAAACCTAAAATTACAACGATACCAAATGGGCCCTAAACTTTAAATTTATCGGAACAAAGTTTAGGAAACGACATGCATATATGCCGTGTGTATTGATTACTTTAGATATTTAGCATTTATTTTAATTTTAAGAATATTTTAATTATCATTTTGGTCTAAAAAGATATTATATTGAAGTGTACTACTATTATTTTGAATTACTACCTCCGTTTTTTTTTTTATATATATAAAATTTCTCACTTAGATATCCATCAAAATCAGGAAATTAATAGGGAGTAGGAGAAAAAACTAATGATAAAAGGTTGTCTACAAATGTAAGACTATAAGAGAAATTTCCTCAAAAAAATGTGAGAGAAATTGTATGAAAAGGAGTGAAAAAAGTAATTTCACTAAAGTTAGTCCAGAGTAAAAAGGGAACATAAAAAAGGATTTGGTCCTTGTGAGCCATAAATTAATAGTTCCTCCATTTCATTCACTATCACTTTTCATTACGGATAGCTTAAATATGACCCCTCTTTTTTTCCGTAACTTTTGATACTTTCTCCATATTTAAATAGTAGCAACAAATGATTTTTTTTTATCTCTCACAAAAATACTTGTTGCAACTATTTAAAAAACGAAATATATTTCAAGGTTTACACTCTAAACTTTGACTAAATTTCACATGATATTCCTTTAATACATTTACATCACAGGGTGTCATGTCAAATATGATCATAATTTAGTATTAAAACTAACATGGAAAAAAAAAATTAGCAATTGCCTTGATTATGAATTATTAAAAAAACCTCAGGGCAGTCAGGGGTATTGGGTGAAAATTCATATTAACTTTCTGAAGTGTACCGTGTCAATGCTCTTCCACAGCAACAGCCGTAGCAGCAACAGATTGCTCTGAGGATTGTTGAGTATCCGCAGTATCTTTCTTCTTACCAGGTCCAGATGATACTTTCACCATCGCAGGTCTCAAAAGACGATCACCAAGGAGAAAACCACGCCTAAATTCTTCACTTACAATTCCTTCATTGAACTCCTCTGACTCCTCTCTTGCAATGGCCTCATGCAACTACAGGAAACAATTTCAAAATAATGTTTATGAAGCATCAAATTTAAAAAGCCAATGTATAACAGAACCACTGCACAAAATGTAATGATGTACAAACTTCCGTACACGTACTGTTAACATTCCTTTAAACATACAATCATTTGCTTAGTGGTTGCATACATTTAAGGCTTAACTTTACCATTAACTATAGTAAACTACCTCCACCTCAGTCGACAGTAGCTGAGATTCGCTTGCCCCAGCACCATATTCAACATTGCAAGCAGCTAAACAGACAGGTAAAAGCTTTAGGCACAATTTAGCCCTATAGTATAGCCTACATGTTTGTTGTTTCTCGGGTGTCCACTAGCCTTTACTCTTGAGTGAGCAAATATATCAGAGAAAGCAAAATTCTGAATGCAAACATCAAAGTAGCTAAAATGCCTCCTTGAATTAATTGTAAAAAAATTCACACTATCCAAATGAGCACACGAAAAGTTCAAAGCAATGTAAACCATTAATTAGTACATATTAAGCATGGGAAGGCAAAAGATGATGTATTTTATAAAGCCACACATAAAATTATAAGAGATTCCCGATATCAAACAAGGATCATTTTTAGTTAAGTTGCCTACATAGCTCAAAGGAAGAAAAAAAACTACCAAGATAAAATAGATAAAACGACCAATATCAAGCATGCTTTGGTGACAAACTAGTTACTAACAAGTCACAACAATATCGGGATCAGCTTATCAAAATACGAAACAACAAATTCTATGTAACCACTTCTCTTGAATGGATATCAATATCTAATACGGTCAAATCAAACATTTAAAAGAAAGGGAGTGCATCACCATGAATCAGCACATAATCGGACAGGAAAAGAAACGTAGCAGTGACAGACAACTGATAATAAATCCATTAATAACACTTACAGATGGATCAAAAGGCTTCCCCACTGTAGCAATGGCAGCAACCCCCAAACTCCTCATCATCTCTACAAATTGTTTGTATATACCCTGATAACTAGCATCGATCTGCTTCTCCCGATCCGTTTCTAGTTTGATTTGTTGCTTTGCTCTCTCAAAATTGTCCAGCATTGCAAGAAAACTCTCGATGACTTCTCCCTGTGCATCGTTTCGAACTAAAAGTCTCTCCTTGTCTGATCTCTTTCTAAAGTTATCAAAGTCAGCTTGCAGACGGATATATCTCTCCTTTCCAGAGGTAATTTCTTGTGTCATTGCTGATACTTTCTCTTCTAACTCATTCTTTTCAGTTTCTAATCTGTACAATACGGCCTCTAATTTGGAAATAGTCTGGTCATCCCCAGCTAAAACAGCCTCCTTATAATACCCAGTCAGAGTTTCCACACTTTCCCACATCGTCTTATCACCTGTCTCTTCTGTCTCCCCATCTTCCTCATCTAGCATCCCACCATCCACCTAAAACACCACTCAAAAGAACTTACAGCATAAGATTTCGAACCCAATCAATCTACATCAATGTAGATTTTGTAACTTGTTGTATTTGGAACAGTGTTACATAGTTCGTCTTTTTAGTTCACTTCTATAGTTTATGGTTTGCCCAAAATGGGACAAAAATAGCCCAAATTCACAAGGAGTTTAGGGAACTATGTAATACTGATTTGAAGAATACTTCAATTTCCTAATAGATTACCTTAAACAGTTTAATTCCTCCTTTTGTCCCAATAAATAAGTAATTATGAAAGGAAATGTTATGTTATACATTCGAATCAACGAATATACAACACTTTTTGCTAAATTGGGGTCATAGATTATATTCAATCAACAATGCTAAAATGCAAAATTACCCTGTAATATAAATCACTTGTTTTGCATAATAGAACAGTGGGCATTGCAATGTTAAGCATTGCCATTAATTCACTAAGCTTCTTAATCAATTCTCAACTCAAAAACCCAACATACAAGTTCAAGAACTCCAAATAAAACAACTTAATCACAACCCACCAAAGATTCAACTATAATTCACTAAGCTTCTTAATCAATTCTCAACTCAAAAACCCAACAATAGGGTAGCTCTTATAACAGGTCTACAAATACAAGTTCAAGAACTCCAAATAAAACAACTTAATTACAACCCACTACCAAAGATTTTTTTAAACTTTATGTAGAATATACGGAGTAATATACACAAAAAGAAACCATCTTCAAAGAGCAAAGAGGAAAGCTTAGCTTACCGAGTCAGTAGAGTCATCTGGGGAAGAAAAATAGCAGCTAAATCCATGGCGGTTGTGATGGAGAAGATGAGAAGAGACAGAAAATGGAAGAGAGGTCGATAAAGACACAAATTGGGCATTTTGAGGAGGTAAGGTTAGGAATCTGCGAGGCTTGGAATGTTGTTTTGTAGATGTAAATGAAGCATACAAAAAAGGAGTGCTCGAAAGAGAGGTAGCCATTTTTGTACCAATTGCAGTAGAGATTTTGAGGATGGAATTGGAATTGGAATTTAGGGATTTAAATTGAAAGGAAAATATTAGTGGTCGTCTAGTCGACAAAGAGAGTTCCAGAAACAGGTTGAAGCTTGTGATTTGCAGAATTACAAATTTACAGTAGTACGACTTGGGGCTTGGGATTGGAGGTTGACTAGTTGAGCAATTTATTCGTATTTCGCTTCTTAGACCTTGGTTAATTGTGAGAAAACAAATGAATGAATATGCCTAATACCTCAATTTAGCATGTTTAACATGTTTAACAAATGAATGAATATGGTCTTTTTTGGGCTAGAGAGCAAAATAATCAGCAATTTTTTTTTACTGCAAGCCCATTGTTGAACCACTTAACACTGCAAGTGCTCACTCAGCTCTTTTAATAATCTTGCAAATTTGATATGTGAATGTAGGGAAGCTCTGGAATGGAACTCAGGAATTCGCCTTCAGTACGTGCTAGGAATAAGAACAAGTGGCAGTCAGAATGACAAATTTTGCAGCTTCCTCTTTACAAGAACCATTCTATGTTATTACTCTAATTTCCCCCCTTATTGTATTTATGGACTTAGGTCTTCCCCTTGGGAATGTTTATGTGTTTGATGATGCTGGTTAATTTGTACTACTTGTTTAAACCTTGTTTGGCCTTGGCCAGATCTTTTTATTAATTTAAGCTTATGCACCCTTTCAACAAAAAATAAATAAATAACATTTCAAATTGCAATTTCGTAAATAAATAAAAAAAAATTAAGTGGTATTACGGTATTACAGTACATAAATCAAGTTTTAATTTAGCTTATCTACGATAATGTTACTTAAAAGTTTGACTTATTTACGAAATTGTCATTTAAGATGTTTCTTATGATTTGACCCATTTAATACTAAGCTGGACAATTTATATTTGTTTTAATTTTTAAGAATGAGATTTTACTACTACTAATTTCATTATTATTGTTGTTATTATTATTTTACCTATAGTATTTTTATTATTGTTTATTTATTTATTTATTATTATGTTATTAATATTGCTTTCATTATTAATACTATTTTTATTACAATTATTTTATTTACTAACAAAAGTATAATTTTGATTATTTTATTAGAAATTATTTTAACATGCTTAATTTATTAACTTCTTGTATAAAATATTCTTTTATAAACTACTCCATCCATAACATATTAATGGCAACAATTTGACATACAGTGGAGAAGAAAATTGTCAAATTATTGCCATTAATTTGTTAGAGGGAAAATTAATTTACTCTTTTCAACATAAAAATGAGTTACTTTATTTTACAGTTTTTTAGTAGTTGAGTTATTAAAATATATTATAACCTTTTAATAATAAGAAAATGTCCTCGAAGCTCGGGAAAAATGATCCATCAAAGTAAGGAAAATAAATGCTAACTATGGATTAAGGTAATGTATATTGCTGACACATTTGACCCACATTTCGCAAAATGTTTATTTATAATGAGTTTTACAAGTTATTATCAATTTAGTTAATACCCATGCATGCCAATACACGGCTTAATTTATTTGTTTAGATACAATGATTATTAGCTAATTAAATATTAAGTTTTCATGAACGGAAAGGATATTTATTAATTATCTTAAAAAAATTAAGACATTATATAATATTCTCACATTGCTTTATGGTTTTATTATACTATTATTTATTTTTTAAATGACAATCGCCCCAAAATAAAATAGTTTGGTATAAAATTAAAATAATATCGTTTCTCATCTATGTAAAATTTAGACTAAAATTCACTTGCTTTACAATCAATAAATAATTATTTTAATAATGATCTAGACTCTAATATCTTAGGTTTGTATTTAAATAATAAATTTCAGTAAAAATAGTATTGTGTACAATAATTGGATTATGTCATATATAGTCCTTAGATATGTGTTTTAACATGTAGAGTTTATAGGGAAAAAAACATGTAAATTGATATAATGAATAAATAGTTAGCGTTTGGATTTATATATATTTTTTTAAAATTGAGCTTGTTTTGTTCCATTCTTAATACTACCATTGTCAATTTTTACCTTCTTTAAAAAAATATGCACTTCATTTTATAAAAAAAAAATACACTTCTCTTTGAAAAGATCTAGACATTATTATATAGATAATAAAAAAAATCTTTGAATTTTAAGGGCATTTATTAATATACTTTGTTTATTTTTGATGTACTTTGCATGCAGTTCTTTTGTTAGGAGGGAAAAAAATTATAATTTGAAATGGAAAGAGAGTTTTTTTCGTGGTAAGATTTTTAGTAAAGTAATAATAGAAGATAGATGGATAGAGATATAAAGATTCTTTTATAATTATCCCATCATGAAAACTGTAAAAAAATTAAATGCATATGAGAAAGTGTATGTATTGTCATTAACTACTCATAAATAAAATTGAAAAAAATAACATTGAAGATCATGAAACTAAAAATAAATAAATAAATAAATAAATAAATAATAATTGGAAATAAAGTCGGAGGACTGAAAATTTGAAGATTATTGGGAGGGAAAATGCTTATTTTTAGCGGCAACCAATTTTACAAAGAGAAGGTATTGTGTCAGACCGGTCTGACAGTAACGTTTCTGTCAGACCAGTCCACTGGACCTGGACACATATTGTTGAATCTGGACACATATGTGTTTAACCTGGACACATGCTGTTAAATCTGGACATGTATTGGTAGACCTGGACACATTTGTAAACCTGGAAACAGAACTGGTCACATTTGAAATCTGGACACAATTTGTAAACCTGGACAAATATGAACAAACATGGACAAATCTGGACACACCTAGACATGCAAACCTGGACAAATGTAGACAAACTTGGACAAATATGAACAAACCTGGACAAATCTAGACAAACATGGACAAATCTGGATAAATTTGGACACACCTGGACATGCAAACCTGGACTAATGTTGAAAAACCTGGACAAATCTGAACACACCTGGACAAACCTGGATACATATTTTTAACCTTGGATACCTATTTGTAAACTTGGACACCTATTTGTAAACCTGGACACATATTGTTTAAACATGGACACGTATTGTAAAACATAGACACATTTTGTAACTAACTTGGACAAAATACGTTTTTTTGCATTTTGAGGCCTTTAGAGGTCTCGTTTGGCGATTTCCAGTGGCCAAATCCCCTACGGGTATTTGCAACTGCGTTCGTCTCGAAAAATTAATCAATTTCGACATATTATATGCCCCGATCCGACACCCGAGCTCAAAGTTATAGCCTCCCAAAATTTTTCACTGTTATAATTGGTTATATGGGTCAGTTGTCTGACCCAATACTTTCACTTTTACAATTTAGTAATATAGAAAGAAAGATTATTATTGTTGTTGAATTGTTGTTAGCACCTTCGACATCTACTTTGTAAAAATGTATAATTTTAATGTGTTTTACAAAAAAAAATTAATAACGTATATTCCTAACACCTTTGACCTCCATTTTGCAAATTATTATTTGATAATGTTTATAAAGTATTGCTTTGGCAACATTTATGGCTAACACCCAGTGTTTCATTTGCAAATATGATTATGAAGATTATGTTTTAATGTTTACCCTATTATTTAAAACTAAGTTTACGATATTATTATTTTTTTGGATTATTGAGCATTTTATGATTTCAAATATTATTTCAAAGTTGCAAATATTTTAATGGGTTTTTGAGATATATGATTTTTGAAATGGTGTTGTATTGTGGTTAGCACATATGAGTAAATAAAATGAATTGAAATGAATTTACATTGTCAGTGTATTATGTTACTGGCTTACTAGGCCTCGGCTCATGATATTGTTTTTTAGTTTTAGGTACCGAAGTGGACAACGAGACAATTTAGTATGAGAAAAATCAATGAATCCGCTTTACTTCGATTAATTAAGGGAACTACTCTACTAGTTAATTAGTTAATTATTGTATTAAATTCTAACTTTGGTCTTTTTAATTATGTTGGTTTATACACTAAAATATTATAGCTTTTATTATAAGACTTATGTTTTCTCAATATATTAGTAATAAGTTATATTATACTCTGCGCTTTGTGTTTCTCATCTATGAAGCATGGCATGTAACGCATCGACTGATTAGAAGTTGGGGCATCACATCCAGGAACTCCGGCAGCAAGGATGTCCTCCACCAAATAGAGGCTCTTTGAGTTACCTATTGCTCTAAGAATTGAAAGGTAATATAATTAATATTCATGTCTTTTGCAAAGTAAAGCCGTTGAGAATCTTTGGCTTTTATCAATCACTTAAATTATATGGGTAGACATCTATAGTTGGGTAGGGTCGGTAGGGGAGATTATGAGCCGATTCGAGCTCGGGTATCATTGAGCTCATTGAACATGATAGTGAAAACTCGAATTTGACTTGAACTCGAAAACTCAAGAGTCACGATCTCAAATTTTTGAACTCAAATTCGACTTGTTAATAATTATGAACTTGAGCTTGCATTGATTCAGACGCGGCCCAAGTTCGAACACGAATCCGAACTCAGCATAAACTCGACCCAAACTTGAACTCGAGTCCGACTTTGAGACTCAAACCCAAGAAACTTGATTTGAGAGAGCCCATTATATAAGGTTCATACTATCATATCTAAAAGCACTATTGTACTATTGTGTATTTATAACATTTCACAATTGTTACTATTTTTTTCCTTATATTTCTTTCATTATATTATATATGTTTCACAATGGTTTTTCAATGTGTCACAAGACTCACAACTTATGTAGTATTAATATAATCATATTGCATGCTTACGTTACATACTAGCATATCTGAAATGACTTTTGCACTGTATTTGTAACATTTCACGACCAACCTCTTTTTTCAAGAGTTCAATATGTGATTGTGAGACAATTGTTACTATTGTTGTGAAAAGGGGGAAAAGTGTCTATCTTTTTATTATATAACAACCAAATTCTAGTTCTAGAATGTTCCTAATGTATGGACAGGGGTATAATGGTCATCCACCTATAATGTATTATATAACAACTATTATATTATTGAGAAGGTATTGTGTCAGACCGATGTGACAGTAACGTTTCTGCCAAACCAGTCCACTGGACCTGGACACATATTGTTGAATCTGGAAACATATGTGTTTAACCTGGACACATGCTGTTAAATCTGGACATGTATTGGTAGACCTAGACACATTTGTAAACCTAGAAACAGAACTTGACACATTTGAAACCTGGACACAATTTGTAAACCTGGACAAATGTGGACAAACCTGGACAAATATGAAAAAAACCTGGACAAATCTAGACAAACATGGACAAATTTGGACAAACCTGGACAAATATGAACAAACCTAGACAAATCTAGACAAACATGGACAAATTTGGATAAATCTGGACACACCTGAACATGCAAACCTGGACAAATATGAACAAATCTGGACAAATATATGAACAAACCTGGACAAATCTAGACAAACATGGACAAATCTGGATAAATCTGGACACACCTGGACATGCAAACCTGGACTAATGTTGACAAACCTGGACTAATGTTGACAAACCTGGACAAATGTGGACAAACCTGAACAAATATGAACAAATCTGAACACACCTGGACAAACCTGGACACATATTGTTAACCCTAAATACCTATTTGTAAACATGGACACCTATTTGTAAACCTTGACACATATTGTTTAAACATGGACACATATTGTAAAACATGGACACATTTTGTAACTAACCTGGACAAAATACGTTTTTTGCATTTTGAGGCCTAAAGAGGCCTTGTTTGGCGATTTCCGGTGGCCAAATCCCCTTTGGGTATTTGCAGTTGCGTTCGTCTCAAAAAATTAATCAATTTCGACATATCATATGCCCCGATCCGACACCCGAGCACAAAGTTATAGCCTCCCGAAGTTTTTCACTATTATAAGTGGGTATATGGGTCGGCCGTCTGACCAGATTGTCTGGTCAGACCGTCTGACCCAATACTTTCACTATATTATTTCCCTATATTCATTTTATTTTAGTGTGTTTCACAATAATTTGTCAATGCATGACAAATTATATAGTATCAATATAAACATATTGCATACTTACATAGCACATCAAAAAATTTCGTTCATTGCAAAATAGTAAAGGATAACTTAGGTGGTTAAAACTTCTTTACCGATTTAAGAAGATTCATGATTCAATTTTCATCTCTGCCTATGTGACTTTCTTAACACACCCAAAATAAATAAATAATATGAATTTATTAAATTTGAAAATAAGTCCAAAAAAAAAAAACAGCACCAATATTTATAATTAAAAAAATGCCCTTTGTCAAAAAAATAAAAAATAAAAAATGAGTAGACAATCTAAGGTCCTTCCTGACTGTTATTTAACAGCTACAATCAATCACACAGTGAAAATCAATCAA
>OX596234.1:60077282-60292720 GCA_951394345.1 Salicornia ramosissima
AACCCATCAGCCGAAATGAAAGGGAAGGGTGTGATTGAGCTGGGGGATTCGTACAAGAAGAATTATACATATGCCTGGGTCCCTGTATGCCGCCGTAGTTAACAAAACAACTATTATTATTGGATGTGGCGTTCAATAATCGCACTCGAGAACCAACTTTCCCTTTCTCAACCGTTGATGATGCAGATGCTACTACTTCCACTTGCCAAGGATTCACTCTTTTAAATTTTTCCAATTCTTTTACATCTTTAATGTCATCCCATTCAACCTGCAGTAAATTATGAGTATACAAATACAATTTTATTATGTTATCACATTTCCTTTTACCCTGAATTTTATCACTTACTACGTACTAATATTGGAGCAAAATTGTCAGAGTTTTTTTGGTCAAATTTGGAGCAATTAATATTGGACGGAGGAAGTAGAAAGTTTTGTGTTTTTTTTATTCAATCCGTATCTTTTAAAACATAATAAATAAATTATTAATAAATAAATAAATAATAATAATAATAATGTGTGTGCCACTGTCCCTTGAACCTAGGTTGCATGGATACGGGTACGGGTTCAAAAACGGATACAGAACGAGTACGTAATACGCCACTTTTAAAATTAAGGATACGGATACGAATAAAAAAATAATACATAAAATATATAAAAATATGAAATTTTATGAAAATATTCAATGTAACATAGAATTATATTTATAAAAACACAAATAACCATGTAAAATGATAAAGCCCTTTTGAAAGAATAGTGGAAAGACGGAAAAAATTGTTAAAATAAGGTAAAATAATTTTTAAAAATATAATTAAAAAATTAGAGAGAAGTATCGGGTATTCATGAAGTATCGGTATCGTATCGATATCTGACACGGGTACAGTTACCTAATTGAAGTATCCATGCATCGTAGCCTTGAACTAAGAGGGAACCAGGGGTTCACAAAACTTAACTACTAGGTTAAAAATCACACTCCTTAATAATAATAATAATAATAATAATAAGGAAAATAATGTTATACATAGCCCTTAGTATTATTAAAACATACATCATTTTCAATCAATGTCTATTAAGTATAAATAGAGAATTGTTCGGAGAATTGTCCATATGAATGTTTATTTTGTTCATGTGAGTGTTTATTTTATTCAAATGAGCGTTTGTTTTGTCCAAATGGATGTTTATTTTTCTAATGGGTTTATTTTTTCAATTAGATTCACCTAATACCTGACAGCAACATTGTATTAGACTTAGGGCTTGTTTACTTCAGATTAAATTCAGTTCAGTTCATCTCTATTAAGTTAAGTTAAGTTAAGTTCAGTTCAGTTTAGTTCAATTAATACATCTTTATTAAGTTCAGTTCAATTAAGTTTATCTCTATTAAGTTCAATTCAGTTCATTTCAATTCATCTCTATTAAGTTCAGTTCATTTCAGTTCATCTCTATTCAGCTAATGTAAATGAGCCCTTACACCTGAAAAGTGAAAATCACCATGTCAAACCCTTTCAAAATCTACAACGTACAATATGCAAAGTAAAAAAATATATTTTTTTTAAGGAAAGGTAAACATGGTAAGCTAGGTTGTCTTCCACTCAAAGAAACAACCCGACTTGTCAGCAGCGAGAAAAAAAGAGAACTTTGCATCCATAAACGGATCAATGTCGATATGCGAAAGGGTCCAATGCCTCAGAGATGCGATATAGTCCAGCCAAAAAAAAGAGAACTTGGTAAAAAAAAAATTAAACTTTAATTTAAGAAAAGGAGCGAGAAAAGGGAATACCTCAAGCCTTCGCCATACAGAATCCCCGGAAACAGCCCAGCCAAAATACCACAATTTTTTCGTTTCTTCATTAGAATCTATAGGAATCTTGACCCTAACGCTAGGACTTTCTTGAATTGGAGAAACAGTCTTGTTGGCGTCCACCACAAACTCCGCCATATCAAACCTGGGATAATATACAGCTTCAAATGGTTCACCCTTTAAAGCCTTTTCAGCGGCCTCCATCACTGCACTCGGGTCGACCCGGCCCCTATTAAACCTCCAAAATTCTGCACGAACGGGTGCATCTTTTTGCTCTTCTAGAAACTTAATGAGTTCCCAATCAGGTTCGAAATTGTAAAACCTTCGAATCCCAACAAACATCTTGCCAGTTTCAATATCTCGAACAAAAACAACAGTGTCCCCAGTAATAAGCAACATATGATCAACAAAATTACTCCAATTACTAGTCAACAAGTGTCTTAGTGGTGACCCACGGTATACATGGCTGAATTTCCAAGATTGCCCATGACCATCACTAATATCCAATTTCTGCGCCGGCGGCACAGGCTTACTGTAATCCAACGTTGGAAAAACAGTAACAGCGCAGTTACGAGGAACAGAGAATCCACCGCCGTTGTTGGAATCAGAACTCGTTAAAACCTTGTAGTAAGAGACAAAACCAGGGTTGTCGTATTGCACCAATTTGCCTTCATTTAAACCAAATTGATTCATATCAATACTACTCTTCGATGGCTGGAGATTAAACTTGACGAAAACTTCATGAGTATTAGCATCGGAAAAGTAAGATAAGTCGGTGACGACACATCGTACTTTGGCGGCGGCGATTTCAGGAGGGAGAGTCATTGGGTGTGAAGCTTGTTCGGCGTGGCCTTGAGGGAAGTAACACACCTTCGAATTCACGCTGGGTATGTGAGCGAATTTCCCTGCACATGCTCTGAAAACACCGCCATTTATCGGGTAGAATTGTTGTTGACGCTCCTCTGACGCCATTGTTCGAAAACACCAAGACTAAATTCTCAATTTTTAGGGTTTGGTTTTTTTTTTTTTGAGAAGATAGTGCTTATCTCTCTATAATGGAGATTATATATAGGGAGGGAGGGGACAGCCGGGCAAGGGACAGGGGAGATATGATGTACCTATTAAATTACTAAATTACCCCTAAAGGTTCGATTTTTTTTTTAAAACTTTATAATTTACCGCCTACTGGATTTTTTTATTTTTTTTTAATTATGAAACGAAACTATGATTCCCAAAAAAAAAAAAGAAAAAAAAAAACTATGATCCCCAAAAACAGAAACGTGAATAAAAATAGAGCTGATCAAAAGTGGCCTGGCCTGGGGGTCCGACCCGACCTATTTTTTTGCGGGCTTTGGACATGAAAATTAGGCCCGAATTTGGGCCCGGCCCGGCCCGATTTTTTTATTTTTTCGTGCGGGCCTTGAACATTTTTAAATTAGACTTTTTGGTTACTTTTTTAGGCCCGGCCCGAAAAAGCCCGCACTAAATTTTCGGGCTTTGGCCAAGAAATTTGGGTCGAAGTAAGCCCGGCTCAAACCCGGCCCGCTTTATGGGCTTGATTTTTATGCATCGGCCCGGCCCACGATCACCTCTAGAATAAAACAAGAATATTCAACAAAGGTCAAAGGATAAAAGAGATCTAAACATAAAAAAAAACAGTGCGATTTTGGTGCAATTGGCTGCAACATTTATTAATGGTGTGGCGCGCTGATATACAAGGGTTACAAAGTTAATTTTTGTATGGGGTTACACCGTTACAAAGTTAATTTTTGTATGGGGCTATAAAGGCTTTGTAATCCCAACGTTGTAACCCTATTTAAATACTTTGTAACTCACTTAAACACTTTGTAACTCACTTAAACGCTTTGTAACTCACTTAAACACTTTGTAATCCCACTTAGATACTTTCTAAACCCAAAAAACACTTTGTAACATCATTTAAACACTTGCAACCCAAAAAATACTTTGTAACCCACCAAAAAACACTTTGTAACCCAAAAAAACATTTGTAACCCCACTTAAACACTTGTAACCCCCAAAAACATTTAATAACTCAAAAGAATATTTCGTAACCCCAAAAACACTTTGTAACTCTAAAAAAACACTTTGCAACCTCACTTAAACCAAAAAACCTTTGTAACCTCACTTTATAACCCCAAAAAATAATTTGTAACCCCACTTAAACACTTTTTAACTCCAAATTAACACGTTGTGACCCCAAAAAAATACATTGTAACCCCATTGTAAGTCTGTAACTCCAAAATAACACGTTGAAACCCCAAAAAATACATTGTCACCCCGCTGAAACACTTTGTAATCCCACTAAAGACTTTATAACCCCTATAAACGGTCACACCATTTGAAACAATGAGGCTGGCCGCATGGTTCCGCATATAAGAATTTGTGAAAAAAAAATAATTAAAAATAACAATTAATCAAATCTGCTAAAATAAAATTCTCAGCTTTTTAAAAAAAAAAAATAATAATTAATTAATCAAATAAAAAAATAAAGATAATCATAAAGTTATTTATTTTAACAAGAATAAAACATATGTACGTCAAATGACTCAAATCTAATAAGGAAATATTCCACAAGTATTGATCACATCTATCTAACCAACATTAACTATTGATCACATCTATCTAATAAATATTTGCAAATAAATAATTAAGGAGTAGTAATATAATAATAAGCAGATAAAAAATAGATGGTAACTAAAATTATAAAATATTTTTAACAAAATCAAATAAAATTCAATGAGTAATTCCTTAAATGATATGTTATGAAATATGTATTGTACGGGGTTTTTTTTTCACATTAAAGAATAATGTTGGTTTTTTTTTTTTTTTTTGAATGGAAAGATATAAATTTACTAATTGAGAGTCATATATGACATCTACAATAAACATTACTAAAAAAAAAATCTAAATTAATATAATAATAGTGTTAAGAAACTAGATCTAACAGTGAAGTGTAGTCTCCAATTTTTCGCTGAATTATGCAGCATTCGATGAGGGAAACCTTTGTGACCTAGTCTGGGAGCGAAGAAAATTCATTATCTTACCATATAGATCATCCTCAGTTCCAACGCCAGTTGTAAAATTCTATGACTGACAACATATGAATCCAAACTTTCAAATAAAATCATAAAAATAAAATTCCATATCCCATAAGGGAAGAAAAGAATGACAAACACCAAAATCTCACAAAAGGTGATAAAAAAACCCCAAAAATTAGGAAGAATTATTTCATAAAGAGAGAGCAGGCTAGGGAGTTTTTTTTTTTTTTTAAAAAAAACTACTCCCTCTGTAACTTAAAACTTTCAACAATTCATTTTGCACGCATTTTGAGAAAGCGATTTAAGGGTGTAAACGAAGGAATTAGTCAAAATAGTTTTAATATTAGCAACTTATAATCACATTCTTGCTTGTAATAAAACTCTTTTGACTAATTCCTTCGTTTACACCCTCAAATCGTTCCTTCAAAAAGCGTGCAAAATCAATTATTGAAAGTTTTATGTTACGGAGGGAGTATCTGAATATAGAAAGAATTGGGGCTTACCATCATCAAGAAGGGGACGATCGATGGTAGCCCTTTGTGGCTGCAAAAAAAATAGGGTTTTTTTTAGAGAGGTGGAGGAAGAGGCAAGTATGTAGCTAGGCAACAATATATAAGTAGAGCTAGTAAAATCTGACCCAACTCGAACCAAAACCATTAATAGCGGGTTAGGTTGAGTTTTTCAATCTGTTTAGCTAAATGGGTTGACCCAACCAACACGTTTAGTTTAATGGGTTGGGTCGGATTGAAATTTTCAACCCGATTTCAACTCGTTTAACCCATTAAGTTTAAGTAAATATGTCGTAACAAAACTAGTTTCAAGTTGAATTTACGTACTAATCTAATATATCATACATAAATATGTACATATATATAATTATTTTAGTCTTTATTAATTTAAAAAATTGCAAACCAAAAAAAAGTATTTTGAACCTACTATATCTAAAGAAAGTAAAAAAAATCTTAAGAATTAATGAATATTGCAAAATTTATCATTTTTTATAATAATATTGTATAATTATAATTTAGTGACTAATTCAAAACTCGTGCCATGCAGGCATGCACGATGCTATTAAAAAATAATTATATAATTTATATTTATATTAGTTTAATTTTGGTTAAAAGTTTAGTTTATATTCAGTATACTCCTCCGTTACGAAATGGTAGCAACATTTGTATTAGGAAATAGTAGCAAAATTTATAAGCCAAAAAGATATTTGTTTAATTTAACCAATTGACATATTTTTTATTCATTGAATATTATTTTTATATATTTTGTTGGGTAGTTTTCTAATTTTCAGGCTTTGTGCCAATGCATAACGATTGCGTAATTCCATATTAAAGTGAAATCCAACTCAGCTTAAATAAATAATTTTTTAATAATCTATTAGTAGTAACACCCCTATTATTGAGTGAACAGGAGCTCACTAGTAGATATTGTCTTATTTGGGCCCTAGGTCGCAAGGATTTTCTTTGAAATAGAAATGACCTACCCAAAAAGCTTCTACTAATTTGAGGTATCTGATGTGGTCACTCCACATACTGCCACTTGGCAGATGATGAATTGTTATAATGTCTAATTATTGACTGACACCTAGCCAGATATTAACAATTAATTTATTATATCTTCTTTAACCTAAGGTAAATATCTATCAAAACAACAAGATCACAAATGATAAGATTATGAGAGAAGGGCAAGTTGGCAAGTGGACAACCTGATCTATCTTAACCTAAGTTAAATATCTATCAAAGAGATTAGATACAGAAGATAAGATAAGGGCAAGTTGGCAAGTAAGCAACCTGCCCTACTCCTATAAAGGCTTAGGAAAGCAAGTGGATGAAAGAGGATTTGACTTAGCCTAGAAGTAAGTTATCTCAATACTTGAAGAAAGGAGGAGGTGTCCTATTCTGATAGGGAAGCATTGTCTATAAATACCCCTAAGTTACATAAAGAAACACACATAAAAAATAAATAGAATCAGGAAAAAGTGATATTAATTACCACAAAAACTCTCTAGATCAATATCTACAAAAACTACTCTGTAAAGAAATACTCCATCTAAGATAATCTATCATTAAACTTTAGATATCTTAACTCAAATCTTAAGTTATTAATCTCCCAAGTTATCGAGGAAAATCCCACAACAGTATCCATCTCTATTTAAAGAGGGTAAAAGTCATCCTACATCGGAATCAAACACATGTAAGTAATATATATCAAATTTATAAATCTTCAACTTTATTTAGCATTTTGTTCATGTGTTTTGTTGAAAGTATATATCAAAATTTGGTATGAGAAATGTAATGTCTTTAGATTGAGTTGTAAATCTTCAACTTTATTTAGCATTTTTTATAGTATATAATGTCTTTATACATGCGATGAAATTTACAATAGTAAACTTTTTTTACAATTTGTATTTTCTTTTTTACCAACAAAGAAATCAATTTAATTAATTTGTAGGCCCTGTTTGACAATTGATTGTTGGCTGGTTTAATTGACTTGTTTGACTGGCTAAAAAATGTATTATATGTATTGACTTTTTAAGTTGGTTAGTTGTTTGGAATAGTGTTTAGTAAAATGAATTGTAGCTGTTGGTTGTTTATTAGAGGGTTTGTGGGTCAACAAGCCAAAAGTCAACCAAAAAAGTTGCTTTAGGCAACTTTTTCATTTTCGCTTAAAAACCATTATCTTTTCAGCTAGTCAAAAAACCAATAACCAAAAAGCCAAACGTATTTTTTGGTTGTTTGACCATATTAAAAAGCCAAAAAACTAGTTTCCAAACAGGGTTGTAGTTTGTACTCCTCGGTATTTTTTAATGTATACACTTTCCCATTTTGGTTATTTTTTGTGCAATGTAACCTCTTTATACATTATTTGTATATAATAAATTTTTATTCTTCTACATTTTTTATTTTACTAAGCTAGATTAGCACCTGTGCGTTCATTTTATAAAAAATAATGCTAATTAATTTTATAATATAAAGTATTATTGAATCAATGCTAATATAAAAAATCTTAACATAGTTGAATTAAATAAAGATCAACGTAAGATGCATGGTTAAAAAAATATATTGAAATTTAAGAAATTTGTAGCAAAATGCATTATGTAATAATTGATGGATGGATAAGTAAAATTGTAATATTAATTTTTTAATAGTTGACATTCCGAACGCTTACAATAATTATTTTTTCTAGTTTTTTTTTTAAAAAAAGGATGATGTCATATTTAATTTTGGTGGAAAAATTTTCAATAAGGATTTGACACGTGTCTTTAATGATGTAAGCAATGTCGTGTTTTAGTATAAATTATAGATTATAGATGTTCGCAAGTCCTTTTTCACACTATTTCTTATTTTTGGCTAATTTTAGTAAAATTACCTTTTTTGTTCTTTTTTTTCATACTCTTTGTTATGTTCACTTACACCATCAAGGCATCAAGTACACATGCATGTCATTATATTTAATGAATTGACAATCGTTATTTTCGACTTAGTATTCTTACCTTTTTTTTAATTTTCGAAAAGTACGTATTCATTTAAATTTTCAATATCCTTTTATGTGTATAATTTACATCATAGTTGTGTTCATTGCTTTGCTTTATATTTTAAAAGTTTGGTTTTATAATTATTATTAGTATATGGTCAAAATGACTTACAGTATTATTTATAAAATTGATATAATGACTTATTATTGAAGTAATAATATAATGATATATGCATATCATATCAAATATATTACTCAAAATGGAAAAAAGTATAAATTTATAACAAACAAACGTACAAATCAATAAATAACTGAATATTTAAGACTTGTTCTTTCCATTTTATTTTTTTTTATATATCATTCATAGGGTTGTTTATATCATTTTTCTTCTTATTATAATTATTAAATATCTTCAAACACCATGCGGGTAATCAAACTAATTAATACGAAGTAATAACATGAACATGACTCCATTAAAAAAAGCATGAGCATATTATAGCATGCTAAAATTACCACTTGTTTCCGAAAAAATTTGTATATAGAAATAAAATGACCACTTGTTAGGCTTCCATTAATGAAGATATTCTTATTATTATATTTGCAGAGTACATGCTAGCTTATATACAAGAGTAAGCAAGTATAATTAGGAAAGAATATTACAGTAAACTAATAACAAATAAAGCTATCCTAGCTACAGCTTGGCACCTAGACAAATATGGGTAGAATATATTATATACAGAGAGAATATTAAGGGAGATATTGTGAGGATAATATTTTTGATTGTGATTATGATTTATCATTATCATGTCCCCGCAAGATGGACGATTGGTTAGAGAGACCAATCTTGGACATGAGGTCATGAAAACGAGCCCGAGCAAGTGGTTTTGTAAGTGCATCAGCTAGTTGATCTTTACTAGAAATGTGAGATACCCGAGCTACACCTTGTTGAACATGCTCATGAACAAAGTGATAATCAAGAGCTTAGTGTTTCATTTTGGAGTGAAATTTGGGGTTGGCGGCAACATACGTGGCACCCATATTGTCACAGTATATGGAAGGAGATGAACAGGGGAAGTGCTGAAGTTCACGAAGGAGATTGAGGAGCCATAGAACTTCGGCCATGGTAGCAGCCAAAGCACGGTACTCAGCTTCGGTGGAGGAGCGAGCAAGGGTGCGTTGTTTTCGAGACGTCCATGAGATAGGATTGCGCCCCAAATAAACAATGCAGCCAGTGGTGGAGACATAGTTATCCTTGTCACCTGCCCAATCGGCGTCGGTGTAAGCATGTAAGTGTGGTGGTGAGTTACGATGAAGTAGTAGACCATGATGGCTTGAGCCAACAAGGTAGCGAAGTAAACGTCTCAAGGCTGTCCAATGGTGTTCTGTTGGGCAGTGCATGTGTAATGACCCAGATTTTATCGGTATTTTTGCCGGTATTTATGTGTATTTATGTTTGTTTATGTGCTAGTTCAAATTAATTTTTGAACTATTTATTTTAATTTTATGTGAATAATTTCGATTTAATCGAAATGTTTATTTCTTAGTTTTTATTATTTACGTTATTTATTATTTAATTAATTAGAATTTTTATTATTTAATTTTTCTAATTAATTATTTAATATTTTGGGCCAAAACAATTTATTGCATGATTAATTATGCGGTTTTCGCAATTTAGCCCAAGTAATCACGAAAGCCCAAATTTGGTCCTTTCCTCTCTCATGGCCAGCCCTCTCTAAATGCATGGCAAGATTTTGCCACTTGCCTTGCTTTCACACTTAACTAATTCCTATAAATAGGAATGGTTAGTGAGCCATGAAGTTCATTTTGCTCATTTGCCTTTTTAACACACTTGCCATCAAATTCAAAGCACCAAAAACTCCCTCCCTTGCCCAATTCCACACGCCATTTTGATCAATTGATACCCATCAATTGTTCATCATTTTTCCTAGCCCAAAACTTAAAGATTCAAAGTTCATTTGATCTTTAGGTGTTCAAACTCAAGCCTAAACACATCTATTCCAATCAAGATTGCTAGTTCGGGTTTGTTTTGGGGTTGCTTGTTGGGGGTTCGTGGTGGAACCGTGAGGTCGTGTGGTTGCTCGAGTGGTGGCTTGCGTGGAAGGCCGTGCGTGAAGGCTGGCAGCCGTGTGGGTCGTGTTCGTGGCAGCAACAACGAAGAGGTGCAGCTGTGAGGAGCCGTGCACAAGCCATGGGCCGTGCGTGTGACTGCCGTGTTGCAAGACTCGTGTGGGTCGATTTCCGGGCAGCCTTGTTATGTTGAATTTGTGTGTAATCTTCCATAAGGTAACATACTAACTCAACTTAATTGGTACCCTATGTTTATAGTATAGATTAAATGCATGTTTAGGATGTTTGTTGATGATTGTTCATGATTTTATGTATGATTTCATAATCTGATTTTTATGTGTTTGTATGGTGTTTTAGTGATGTTTTTCATGATTTTATGATTAGTTATACATTATTATATGATCATGATTTATGTATCAAAGTTTGATGAATTTTGGATAAGTTTATGTTGATGATTATGATGATATGCGTGTAGTTTGTGAGTTTGGATGAGTTCTTGGTTGAAGATCTTGAATCTTGATTGAGTTCTTGATTGAAGATCTTGAATCTTGAATGAGTTCTTTATGAGTTCTTTATGAGTTCTTTGAGTTCTTTATGAGTTCTTGATGAGTCTTTATGAGTTCTTGATTGAATCTTGTAAGTTAAAGAAAATGATTTAAATAGTAAAGGAAGTTAAAGATTAGGATTGAGTTGATTAAAGGATGAATAAAGATTAATGATTAATGATTGGTTAGACTCAAGAATAAGGCTAGAGGCAGTTCTTGAGAATAACTTCGATGTTTTAGCTAGATTAAATTCGAGAATCGAGGCTTTAGGCAGTTCTTGAACTTAGTTTAGTTAAGTTGAGGTAATAATGAATAATATGATTAATTTGAGTAATGAATTGATTAATTAAGATTAGCTTGATTTCATTTCTAGACGCCCTAAACTTAGAGTAAGATTCTTAGTTTTCGGGTTAAGACGTTGCCCCTAATCCATCCGCGGTATTGGGTTAGTTGGAGTCATACTATGTGATCTTTGTGAATTCCAGTAAGATTGGTTTCACGGGACATGGATTTCCAGTAAGATTGGTTTCATGGGGTTTGGGAGTAAGATTCTCAAATCCGAACATAGTAGAAAGTTCGAGCGCGTAAGATGCGTTCGTACGAGCACAGTCCGGTCTAGAATATGAATGATTGCGCCAAAGATAGTGATTAGGTTGGTTTGAGTCGAGTTCACGTTTGGGTTGTTCTCGTATTGTGTTTAATGATGTTGATCGTTTGGTTTATGCTATGTACATGTGTGTTCCCATTAGGGTGAGTCAGTTATGTTACTCGCCACTGATGGTGGACCGTTGTTGTATTTTTCAGGTACTTCAGATGATGATGCTCTTGCCTAGTTTGGGTTGGGCGAGCGACGTTGTTTCTTGTGTTGTCTGTTGTATTTACTGTTTTCTTAGCACTAGTTAGCGACAGTATTTGTTTAGATGTTAATTCTTTACTTTTGGACTTTTGTATGTTGTTTAATGACTCTGGCATGTGGTTGGAGTTGACTCGTATTATAGTATTTCTAGTTGACTTTTGGATTAGTTTATGTACAAACTTGTGGGTATTTGTACTTTTGGTGGTTTAAATAACAGTATTTGAGGAATTAGTTTTATTTCTTAAGTATTTGAGTTGTAGTTTCTAACAACTCGACTCGTCGGTTTCTTCCGCGCCGATTTAAGCGAGTCGGGTCGTTACAGCATGTATTGGGATAATTTGTTGACACTAAAGGAGACATCGGGCCTTGTTAAGGAAAGGTATTGGAGGCTTCCAACAAGAGCACGGTATTCGGTAGGATTTAGTATAGGGTTGCCCTCATTTAGGGATAGAGGGGGTTGTGATGTCATGCATGAGAGTAGGCATAGGATTGGCAATGTCCATTTTAGCACGAGCAAGAAGATCAAGGATATATTTTCTTTGGGAGAGAAATAAGCCATCTTTGTGGGGTACAACTTCAACACCAAGAAAGTATGTGAGGGAACCAAGATCTTTTAAGGAGAAGTGATGTGAAAGTTGGGAGATGAAGGATGTTATCTGAGTGAGGTCAGAGCCAGTGACGATGATGTCGTCAACATAGACAAGAAGGTAGAGTAGGTAAGAGTTAGTTTTGAGTATAAAAAAGGGAGAAGTCAGAGATGGCATTTTTGAACCCGTGTGAGAGTAGATAGGATTTTAGCTCATTATTGTACCAAGCACGTGGTGCTTGCTTGAGACCATAAATGGCTTTACGAAGTTTACATACATGAGAGGGGTGTGTTTTATCAACAAAGCCAGGAGGTTGCGCCATGTAGACATCTTCGTTAAGTGTACCTTGAAGGAAAGCATTGTTAATGTCTAGTTGGCGTAAGGGCCATGAGTGATAGGTAGCAAGGGAGAGAATAGTGCGCACGGTTGCCGGTTTTACTACTGGACTAAAAGTCTCATTGTAGTCTAGACCAGGTCGTTGATGGAACCCTTTGGCAACAAGACGGGCTTTGGAGCGTTCGATGGAGCCATCGGGATTATATTTTGTGCGATACACCCATTTGCACCCTACAAGATTTTGAGTGGGAGAAGGTGGAACAAGGTCCCAAGTGTGATTTTGTATGAGGGCATCATATTCAGCCTGCATGGCGTCTTTCCAGATTGGAAGACGCATAGCTTGGGTGACAGTGGTAGGTTCAGTTGTGGAAGAATTTAGGTGAGCGGTGAGGTTCAATTTATGTATGGGTTTGACAATTCCATGGTCAGCTCGAGTGGTCATGGTTTTACGAGAGGGTGGAAGTGGAGTAGGAGGAGTTGTGTGAGATGATTGTGAAGAGGATTGTGGAGATGGTGGAGTGTATAGAGGTGGTGAGGGTGGTATGGTGGTAGAGGCAACGGGTAAGGAGATGGTACACCAACGATCTATATCTGCAAGAGTATGAGGGGAGGATGAATGTGAGGAGGATGAAGAGAAAGGGAACTCATGTTCAATAAATTTAACGTGACGAGAGACGTAAATTTTAGTTGTGTTGGGATCGAGACAGTAGTAGGCACTTTGGGTGGCTGAATAACCAACAAAGACACATGGAGAAGATCGTGGGTCAAGCTTATGAGAAGTGTAGGGCCGGAGCCATGGATAACAAAGGCACCCAAAGGAGCGGAGTTTGAGATAATTAGGAGGGGTTCCAAAGAGTTTATGGTATGGTGATAAGTTTTGTAGTGTAGGAGTAGACATACAGTTAATGAGATAAGCAGCAGTGGAAAAGGCTAATGTCCAATATTTTTGTGGCATCGATGCATGAGTAAGAAGAGAGAGACCGATTTCGACAATGTGCCGGTGACGGCGTTCGGAGTAGCCGTTATGTTCAGGGGTGTGAGGACGAGAAGTGAGGTGGGTAATGCCTTGTGATTGTAGATAAGAATCCATTCCGTCATACTCCCCACCATTGTCAGAGTAAATAGTAATAATTTGAGTTTGAAAAAAAATTTCTACTTGAGTTTTGAATCTAATAAAGGTAGAATTGGCATCAGATTTTCTTTTTAGAGGATATAGCCACATGTATTTTGTGAAATGATCAACAAAGATTATATAATATTTGCAAGAATCACATGAGTATAGTGGGGAGGTCCATACGTCACTGTATATAAGACTAAGAGGTTTATTAGAAGTCATAGTTGAAGTGGAAAAAGGCAATTTTTGACTTTTATGACAATTACAAGAATTACAATAAAATAAATTAGACTTAGGAATTGAAAGATTAAAATTAGAACTAAGTTGCTGCATAATTTTGGAGGAGGGATGTCCTAATCTGTGATGCCATATAGATGTAGTGGCCAGAGTAGCAGAGTGCACAGAAGGGTAGAGAGCATGATACTCATACACTCCATTTTTAGTAGGACCTTGAAGTAGAAGATGTCCCGTTTGATTTTCCTTCACATGAAAAGAAGTAGGTGAGAAAGTGATTGTAGCATTATTATCATGACAAAGTTTTGAGATAGAGATAATATTGCGAGAAATAGAGGGAACATGAAGAACATTTTTAAGTTGAATAGATTTAAAAGAGGAGGAGAGAGAGAGAGAACCAGTGTTGGTGATGGGTAACCTCGAGCCGTCACCAATGATCAATTCATCGGTACCATCATAAGGTGCATGACAAGCAAGGTTATTTAAATTATTAGTAACATGATGAGTGGCACCACTGTCGAGGAGCCATCCTGAGTTATTTGATGCGGGAGTAGTTGCGGCATAGGCCTGCGGTTGGGCTGTATGAAGGGCAGATGGAGAGCCTTTTGTGAATTAGCGGTTGGCGGAAGTGATCGGTGTAGTAGCATGGGGAAATTGTTGGCGAAAGAGAGCACATTGAGTGACATAATGACCTTGAGTATGACACCATTGACAACGACCTTTGAAGGGTCGTTGGGATGGAGAATGGGAAGGTGGAAAGGAAGGGGTTGGAAGTAGAGGAGGACCATTTGGAGGTGGTGGTTTCCATGAATGACGAGGTTTGTTATTTTTGGAGGCATAGTGGACAGAGGCAGGAAAGGTAGAGGATTGAGAGTGTTGTTTGTGTTCGATGGAAAGCTCATGATTAATTAGTTTTTCGTGAAGCTCTTCAAATGAGATGGGGTTTTCACGACTATGGACAGCATGTACAACACTGTCATAATCAGGGTCATTGAGTTGATCTAAGACTCGATCGACAATCTCATCGGGATCCAGAGGTTTCCCGAGCGACGCAAGTTGATCACAACATGTCTTTATTTCTTGCATATAGTCAGAGATGGTCCGACTATCTTTAGTAATATTACGAAGGTGCTCTTTTATTTGTTTGATATGGCCTTTTGATGGGTTGGCATAAGTTTTGAAAAGTGTTAGCCAAGCATCACGAGTAGATTGACATTGGGAGATTAGAGGAGCAAGAGAGTGAGATAAGGTACCAGAGAGGGCTCCAAAGATGAGTTTGTCTTGACGACGCCAAGTTTTATATGCTATATTGGGTTTTTCAACACCATTAGTGGTTGTTGTCATGGATGGAGGGGGGTGAGAGCCATCAATGAAGTGTTGGAGATCATAACCGATGAGGATGGCTTCAATTTGGGTTTTCCAGGCTATGTAGTTAGTGGGAGTTAGTTTAAGAGAATTATGGAAGGAAATGAGTTGAAAAGGGTGAGTGGGGTCATCTTTATTATGAATGGTAGTGTTTGGATCATGAGAAGCCATTGAAGATAGGAGGGGGAGGAAGGAGGTGACAGACGAGTTTAAGAAAGAAAAAATGATCTTTTATGCTCTTGATACCATAATGAAGATATTCTTATTATTATATTTGCAGAGTACATGCTAGCTTATATACAAGAGTAAGCAAGTATAATTAGGAAAGAATATTACAGTAAACTAATAACAAATAAAGCTATCCTAGCTACAGCTTGGCACCTAGACAAATATGGCTAGAATATATTATATACAGAGAGAATATTAAGGGAGATATTGTGAGGATAATATTTTTGATTGTGATTATGATTTATCATTATCATCCATTGCTTCACACAACAAAATAGGGAATGTAAAAAAAGAATATAAAAAATAGGTAAAAAAATGAAAAAAAAGATAGAAATTACCCTTTTTTATAGAAAAATAATACCCTTGCTTCATGCTTAAATTACACTTTTTTCCTTTAAAAAAATTGTATATAGAAATAAAATGACTACTTTTTTGGCTTCCGTTGCTTCATGCAACAAAATAGGGAATGCCAACATTTATAACTAAAGAAGCGCTTTGCCCAATGATTATAAAGTGGGTAATAGAGGGAAGAGTAAGTAACAAACTACGACCTCTTTCTCTTTTATTCCATCAAAAATTCTAATATAATCCTATCAAATTCTAATATACAATGTAATAAATTTTTAAAAAAATTGTTGAAAAATCACTTTTTTTTTTACCTTCTTGTCAAAACAAAACATAGCCATGGAAATGGAATGTGATCAACACCTCCATATAATCTTCTTACCCTATATGGCACCAGGCCATATGATGCCAATGTTAGATATAGCTCGAGTAATCACCTCTCATGGAAATAATATCAAGGCTACCATAATTACTACGCCATCTAATGTTGACAGTGTTCAACACCATAATACTCATGGAAACATTATTAACGACTTTGGATGTCAAATTACATTTCTTACAGTTTCTCTCCCTTTAATAGAGGTAGGCCTCCCTGAAGGTTGTGAAAACCTCATGTACACTTCAACGCGTGAAACCACATTCAAGTTATTTCGCGCCATTGAAATGCTTCAACCAGAGCTCGAGACATTACTGATTCAGAATCAACCAGATTGCATCGTTTCAGATTACCTTTATCCTTGGACCGTTGAGGTTGCAAACAACCTCGGAATTCCAAGGCTAGCGTTTAGTGGCGGTTGTTTCTTCAACAATTGCATCAGCTACAATCTCGAGCGGTATCGCCCTCATGATGAAGTCCAATTAGAGATCCAAGAATTTCATGTTCCAAATTTACCAGACGACATCACTTTGACGAGATCACACCTCCAGGACATCGTCAAGGGAAAGACGCAATTCAACGAGTTGTTTGAAAGACTAAGGAAAGCTGAGAGGAACAGTTTTGGAGTGTTGATGAATAGTTTTTATGAATTAGAGCGTGGTTATGCCGATTATTTTAGAGATGAGATGGGAATTAGGTCATGGCACATTGGTCCATTGTTTCTCTTCAACACAAATGATAACAATGAAATTGAAACCTTAAATGGTGATTATGCACATCAACATCATAGTTGCTTAGAATGGCTTGATTTACAGACTCCGAAATCGGTGCTTTACATATGTTTTGGAAGCCTAAGTCGTTTTACAAAACCTCAAATTGTAGAAATCGCGAGTGCTCTAAAAGAGTCTGGATTCGCTTTTATTTGGGTATTAGGGAAGGTTTTGAAGCCCATTAATGAAAATACACAAAAGGAAGAAGAAGATGTAGAATTAAAGGAATGGTGGTTACTTGACGGATTTGAAGGGACGGTGAATCAAAATAGCTATAGTCTTATAATAAGAGGATGGGCGCCGCAAGCGACCATCCTTAATCATGAAGCAATTGGAGGGTTTCTAACGCATTGTGGTTGGAATTCGATCTTGGAAGGAATTTCTGGAGGTGTACCGTTGATCACATGGCCGTTGTTTGCCGATCAATTCTACAATGAGAAATTGGTCACACAGGTGTTGAAAATTGGGATAGAGGTTGGGAATATGGTGTGGAAAGCATGGGCAACTGATGAGACAGAGTTGGTTGAGAAAAAAAAGATAAAGTTAGCAATAACAAGAGTGATGGGGGGTGGAAACGAGGGAGAAAATATACAAAGAAAGGTTAAGGAGTTTAGTAAATTGGCACATAAAGCTGTTCAAAAAGGAGGTTCATCATATAATGATATTAAGGCATTGTTACATGTACTTAGATTACATAAACAAAATAGAATTTTAGGAGATTAAGTCCATTAAAGAAGGTTATATATATATATATATATTTATTGTTTATATACTCATTTATTGTAACTTTTGAATTATATAAAAAGTAGCTTTCAGTTTATATTGTCAATTATTTATCAATATAAATATTATAATTTTTTACCTGATCCATAGTTTGGTTGGTATGGATAACAATTTCGTTTGGATCCGATCCAAATTTGATTCAAGTCGTAAAAAAAAAATCCGATTCAAATATAAGAAAAGCCATATCTGACTTCGTCAAAAAAAACCCCACCATAACTATTGTCGAATAGGAGTAGTCAGATTATACATAATCCGATAATCCGATCCGACTTCGATCCATTGACATTCTAATTGGTTGGGTTTATCTGTTGTCCCAACTTAAGATGAAAATGAAGTTTGAAATATTTATAAGATTGAAAGTTTGAAACATAATAGAAATATTGGTGAAAAATAACACAAACATTTCCCTTCCCCCAGACTATGCCAAACTCAAAATTGGCTTATTTTGCATAGGTATTGCCCTATTTTACCATTATGAGAATTTGGTACAAATGTGATTATACATATATGCATTCACGAAACAAGAAACATGACACATATTTAATTGAACTCGTCTGACATCAATATTGTGTCAAATTTATCTGACACAATACTTTCTCAAACTTTAAATATTAATTTATATTAAATTGAGTGAGAATCCAACCCCGCCAAAAAACTAACAGACAGAAGCAAGTTTCATTGAGTTATACACACAGGCCATAGGTCCACACCGTCACCCACACCATCGTAAGTTGTAACACAAGAATTATTATTGTTATTTTATTTTATTTTTTGGCAATGAACACATGAATTATTGAAAGAAACAAATACTTAAAAAAAAAAAAAAAAGATAACAAAAGTGACGTGCGAAAAATTCCTTTTCTTTTTGGCAAAAGATGATAAGGAAATGGGCTTGTAAATCTAACTTTAGAAAATACAAAATCAAATATCGCTGGCCCAAAATCCAAACCCAAGAAGGAAGTAAAGAAGGAAGGAAGAAGAGACACTTGACAAATTGACAACACAAAGTCATTTCATTTCAGATTATCGGCGAAAAATCTGACAAATAAACATTAAACAGTAGCTTAGGCTTTGCTAAAAACTGTTAATTGATCGGCTGCTGCTCATATAAGAATTTTCCATTGCTCTAACTTCTCACAATTCATTGACTCCTTTGTCAAACTTTCGCCCAATTTTTTGACATATTTATGATTCATTTCTACTACTATCAACTTAGCTCATTTGCATATTTATACTACCAATTGAATTGATACATCAATATTACTATCAACTTTTTTTGAATCTTTTGATTTCCAAATGATGATGAAGACTCGAACTACTGGTAAAATTTCCTCAAAATGGATTCCAATACTGTGCGTCTCCTTCTTCTTCATTGGCATGCTATTCACTAACAGGTTTGATTCAAACTTTCCTTTTTTCACGTTTACGTTTTCTTGCCCTTTTTAACTCGATCCTGTTTAAGTATTTTAAGCATTTGTATAGTTGGACTTAAGATTTGAGTTTGATTTAAATTTTGTGTTTTGAAAAAGGTTGTGGGAGCCACCAGAATCCGGAAGTAAACTGATTTCCAGCCATCAACAGAATGAAGAACTCAAAGTGATTTGTGAGGATTGTGGGACGAAAAAGGTATTAATTTAGTTCAAATTTTGTTTCTACTTTTGTCACATCTTCTGCGATTGAACCCCTGTAAATGGGAATCTGGGGGGGAAAAGTGCACTTTTGTTGAAACTTTGCAATTTGATGCAGAAATCTAGGGATGATAGTGATGTAATGGAACAAGTATACAAGACCCATGAAGCAATCAAGTGAGTATTTACAATTGATAAATTAAGGTGAATGAGTTACTCTTGGATTAAAATCTAACAAATTTTTGTACCGTCTTACTAATTGGGGAGAATGCTTAGGTCATTGGATAAGTCAGTTTCAATGCTTCAGATGGAATTGGCTGCTTCAAGAAGCTCCAAAGAGCTGGTTCACCCCAGAGAGCCTGTAAAGGCGGCTGCTGCTCAAAAGGGGAAATCAAAGAAAAAGGTTTTTGTGGTTATTGGAGTCAATACTGCTTTTAGTAGCAGAAGGCGCCGTGATTCTGTGAGGGAGACTTGGATGCCTCAAGGTATTCAGTTTATTTAATTGATATGTTTGCATTGAAAATTTGAAATGGCCTGCAGTTTATGCCATGAGCTTGCTTGATGTTCTTTTCAGGTGAGAAGTTGCTAAAATTGGAAAAGGAGAAAGGAGTTGTGATACGGTTTACGATTGGTCACAGGTTTCTTAATTTCTAGATCCCTTCTTACTGTGCTTGATTCTTTTGATATAAATACGTATTCTTATTTAAAAATAATGCCAATACTCTATTTAATAGTAATGCCAATACTCAATAATGAGATTTGAAAAGTTGTTTTGTTGAAAATGAGGATATAATTGTTGTTTAAATTTAGTAGCATTTTCGCAGTTGAAGATAGAATTGGGGATCGATGCTGTACTTTTGTGGATATGAGCTTGAACCTTATGTGGAATATGTGTGGTTTTGGAGTTTCTAAGTTGGTTATAATGCGTAACTAAAATGGATATTTGTGGTACAAGTAGATGAAAGATCATCCATATTAGAGAAAGTCGTATCAATGTAAACTGACCTTTTTTCTCTTACGTGTCATGACACTATCAAATTCACCATAGGTAATAATAACTTTGATTTGTGTGGTCCTTTTGAAATGTGCTGTATAACTGCCTGGATCAAATCTTCTTCCTGGCCAATTGCCATTGTAGATCAGGGACTCGAGCTCAATATACCAGTCAAGGTAGTCAAAAGCTGAATTCCAGTAAGTGCAACACCAGAGGCCCTAATTTACTATTGATCAACACAATACCAATACACATTGCCTCTAGTGGTGCTCTTGTCTAGGAAACTTTTATTTATTTCTCTCTCAAAGGGTGAGGGATCGGTGAAGGTATCAGATTTATTCTGATTTCCGCATTATTGCATCTAGGCTTAACCTTAAACTACTCCCTCCGTCCTTATTTGTTTGCAACACGGTACAATTTTTACTTTTATAAGAGTTTTGTATTGAGTTGGTATGAAAATTTGTATTTTAGTGTGTAGAGTGGTGGGGTATGTGGGGTAAGGTAAAATAAAGTAGAGGAGAGTTGTGGGGACCACATGTGGACCATAGTACTTATTTTAGAATTGTAGCAAACATTTTGGGACGCCCCAAAAAGGAAAATGTTGCAAAAAAAGGGGACAGAGGGAGTAGCAAATAAGATACTTATTTTAGACCATAGTTTTTATTGCATTTAGAATTAAAATCTAATTTTATACACAAGTACATGGGCGCCTAGAATCTTGTGTCGATTTTTTAGGCTTAGGCATGCAGGGAAATGGTCCATGTATAAGACTTAAGAATGAAAATGAGCTAAGTGTTGGCTTAGTTGCTAAGGGTTTTGTTGTGTAACTTGCAACGTTGCAAGTCACTTTAGATTTAAAGTTTGAATCCTTAGAACTTCTGGTAAATCTTCGTATTGTGGTGGGTTATATGACCGATGATAATTGATAGTATTGTTATGATTGTGAAATGTTCACTGACCGGAATTTGCGGTATTGTATTAGTGCTACATCAAACAGCATTCTAGATCGAGCTATTGATTCAGAGGAGGCTCAACATCACGACTTTCTTAGGCTGGTAATATTGCGATCCCCTAGTTTATTACGCCTAGATATAGGTTAGGTATTTGTATGAATCTTGGACCAAAACATTTCAGGAGCATATTGAAGGTTATCATGAATTATCTGCAAAAACCAAGATCTTTTTTTCCACTGCTGTTGCAAAGTGGGATGCTGACTTTTATGTGAAGGTGGATGATGATGTCCATGTCAATTTAGGTACATCGCTAAAGCTATCGTTTCCACTCATTCATTTTGATGCCTTTCTGTTGTCTGTCACATGTCCTTCACTGCCATGTCTTTTGTTGTGGCTATTGGTTCTTAGTCAGCCATTTGTTTCATCATTTGCAGGTGTTTTGGCATCAACTCTTGCTCATTATCGATCAAAACCAAGAGTGTATATTGGATGCATGAAATCTGGACCCGTCCTGGCTCAAAAGTAAGCCTCGAGGATCTTATATTGTTCATATTTGTTAAATTTTTGTTCCTTGTAAATGGCATGATGTCCAACATCTCATGTACAATTAATTTGTTTCATATATAGGAATGTTAAATACCATGAACCAGAATTCTGGAAGTTCGGGGAAGATGGAAACAAATATTTTCGCCATGCAACTGGACAGATCTATGCCATATCCAAGGATTTGGCAACATATATATCAATAAATCAGTGAGATCTCGTTATTCTTTTATAGTGAAGTGTAATATATTGCTGTTATAATTTCGTACATTTTTTCATTTGCATCATGATTCATCTACAGCATTTCATCTCATTTGGAGGAAATAAAGGTTTCAATGCATCTAACTGCAGGGCCTGAAATTTGATGCGTTAACATGTCAGTTTAACATGCACTAAACTCGTAGCCCTGGTGCAGCATAGAATTTTGACATTTTAATACAATCACAGTGTTGGCCCGGGTTGTTACCTTTTTTTTCTTCACACTTTATATCTATTTTTTCCACTTGTGATTTTTTTAAAGATAATCTAACATTTAATCTACTTTATGTTTGCAATGAATATATATAACATTATATGGATTTTTAAAGCACTAAAAATGGCACCGTTCCTTTGATAGGAATACCTTTTAATATATAGTAATAATATAGTATATCTATAGCTATATATATAGATGTTAAATATATATAATTCATCTATGAGGCTATTACATCAAGTGATATCAGATATGTTGTGGATCAAGCTGTACCATTCTCTGACCTGTGTTTTATTTTATAGTCATCACTAAATGATACTTTAATGTTACAACTTCAGGCCTATATTGCACAAATTTGCAAATGAAGATGTATCCCTTGGTTCGTGGTTTATTGGTCTTGATGTGGAGCATATAGATGAGCGTAACATGTGCTGTGGAACACCTCCAGGTATCACTATTCTCTTCTGTGTCTCATCATAGGCATTAGGCATAGCTGTCTGATGCAATTTAATTATACTGAAATACTGATGTTGTACATAAATGCTTAAAGGGGTTTTTTTAGGCAAAACTTTGATAAAGTAAAAAATGCAAGTCTGATGATAACTGCATGAAGTTCTCGTTTAGAATTTTATTTCACAAAGGAGGTGTTTGGTATGATATATTGATAACTTGGAAATGGATTTAGGTAACTCTTTCCATTACAATCTGTTTGGTTAGAAGATAAAAATCTTTTACCGTTACTTAGGCCAAACACAATCCACTGATTTGTTTACGGTCTAAAAATTACGGAAACAAAAAAATTTCCTTTAGAAATGAAATAAACAGCTTACTACTATTTCTCTCACCTTTCACAAATCTCTTGTATCTCACCCTCATCTCAGCTTCAACTTCTCTCAACCTTGCTTCACCATTTTATTCCTCATTCTGCTATCTATCTCTGTCACTCTCATTCTCACTCTTTTCTGAGTATGATTTCGCTGAGCATATCGATGATGGTAGTTGATAATGACGATGAAGTTGTTCCCACCATTTTTGGTTTCTTCTACTTCTTAATTTTTCAAGCTTTAATGGCGGAAATTCCTTTTACGTTTCCCTTATTTTCTTGATTAAATTTGCTGGTAATTGCAATATTCTATTGAGAAATTAACAAAAGACATATGATTTTTTTTATTTTTTTATTTTTTTTGAAACTGAGGATAGAAAAAGAGGGGAGATGGAGTTAGTAAAGGGAAGGTAGTTGATAATTTGGATGAGATGATGATGAATCGATGGGATAAAAGAGTGGAGATGTAGTTGATGTTGAATGGGTGGGTTTTTAGCCATTGGATTGGAAAATCATTGATTTTTCACCTTGCTTTTTGGACAACATTACCCCGCTGAAATTCCGATTAATTAACAAGGAAATTTGTTTCCATTCCATTAGCCATTAGGATACCAAACAAAATAAAATGTAATAAGCTTGCATTATTTCCATTCCATTATGATACCAAACAACTAATAAAGATAACACTTAGGGGGCGTTTGGTTGGAGGTAGTAATCTAAGGGAAAGGGATTCAGCTGGGCTCATTCCCTTTTATGTCGTTTGTTTTCTCATTTTATTGATTCCCTTTACCCACTTTTCCTAATCACTTAACCCCATTCTAACACTTTATCAAACTCTACTCCCTCCCTATCTTTTGCATTCCCTTTCCTTCCCCCATTACCCACATTCGTTTCTTCACTCACCATCTTCATCTCTCTCCCATCCTTCAGTCACCATTTCCGGCGGCCACCAACCCTTACCGGCGACCCACAACCACCACCACCACCATTCGACCCCATTTTTCGTTCCTACTCCTTCACTAACCATCTTCCTCTCCCCTCTGTTTTGTGTCTTTGACAACCCTAATAAGGCAGCCACCCACCCTCACCGGCGACCTACCAACACCATTCGACCACAATTCGACCCACCGCCATTCGACCCACCACCACCACTGCAAAAAATCTGCGATGAATATACTAAACCCGTTTTTATTTATTCATTCTGTTTGAACTTTCATTTTTAAACTCCAAGTTCAATTTCCATGGCAGCTTCATAATTCAATTTCCATGACGGTTGGGGGAGGTATTGTGAATGTTCCATAACGGTGGGAGTTTAACAGATGTATTGCTAACATTTATTTTATCTATTTTTAAAAATAGATATCATTGCTAAAATTTGTTCCATGTGAGGAAGAATACAGGGACATTTCTTTTTCGTAGTTTAAACCAAGGTGCTAGACAAATTTTTTCCCTGCAAATTTTTTTAAATCATTGATTTGGATAGTTAATTTTGGTTGTAGTGCAGTGTAGGAAATAATATGGAGTTGAAGAATTATTGTTTAATTTTTATCATTGATTTGGATGATTATTATTATTATTTATTATTAAGAAAATTAAAGTTGATTCCCTTGTTTGAACCAAATAGTCACAAAGGGAATCAGGGAACAATTCATTCCGTTTCCACTGTACTACCAAACAGGCAGGGCAAATTAGGGTCATTCCTTTCCTTTCTCCCCGATTCTCTCTCTAGATTCCATTCCATTTCCCCTGCCTGAACCAAACGGCCCCTAGTATTATTCTTTCCCTTTCTTATTAAAAACTTTTCCATTCCGTTTACACTAATCATGCCAAACACCCCTAAAACTTTTGCCTTGGACTCTGAAGTCTTGAATCAAGCCAACCAAATTCATTATTGAAAATCCACTTGCTCACATTCTCCTGATGTAATGTCTTTGGCTTTGCAGACTGTGAATGGAAAGCGCAGGCCGGTAATGTCTGCGTAGCGTCATTTGATTGGAGTTGCAGTGGGATTTGCCAATCAGTAGAGAAGATGAAATCTGTTCATGAAAAATGTGGCGAAGGCGACGATGGAATATGGGGTGTTTTGTTATGATCTAAGATTAACTTTTGAAATTTTAAGCAACGGCCAAAACAACTGATCTCTGGGTGTTAATTTGAATCAGAAGAAGTAGCATGTGAATTGCCAAAAGACAAGGTAATATCTGGCCATCATGCTGATCTGGTTTTGGATCAAAATATACAAAGGATTACCTGATATTTTAGGTATAGAGCGTACATGATTTTGTACTACATGTAATAGTTTCCACGATTGTAAAATTTTGAATTTCTGTATAGATGGGAGCGTGCTTTAGGTCCGATTTTTTTTTTTAATTTTTTTTTATTTTTTACAGTAGTATGTTATTTCTTTGTTCAAAGCACCCCCATATAGGTAATACACATGTCTATTTTCTTCATCTTTTAAGCTTATGGCGTGTTGTAATTGAATTCATTAACAATGAATTTTCCTAATCTAATCATTTCTTATTGTCTGTTAGTTAATTGATTATGTTTTGCTGCACTTTTGAAGGGGTGACTGTGATTTGAATTCATCAGGGTTACTTCAACCATCCTCCATAATTCATCCAATAATGTCAACCATCAGGTTTTATAGTCTAAAGATGTCCGTCCTAATTATTCTCAAAATCCCTACCTCAGCTCGCTGGCTAATGTCTAATATCACACTGGTGCTATGTCAGTGGCATTTTAGTAAATATATGACATATCCTCATTGGTGAATATGATCTGCAAAATACTAAAATGCTATCGTGCTATGTTTTTTCACGTGGGCATAGCCCAGAATGCGAATTGCACATCATGTTTGTCCCCTTACATGCGCAACCTTGCAACTATTGGTCCCCAAGGTGAGACTGAGAGGTGGTGGTGTGGCGGAGAAAAATGAAAAATGATATTGACTATATTTTGTTTAGCATTGAATCCCAAATTTCAAGTCAGAAAAAGAAGGTGATGGGAAGTACATTAGTTTGGTGTATTTTGTAGTGTTAAAACAAAATGGTGGCCAAATTTTCTTTGGTAGGGAAATCAAGTCTTGAATCGTGAGGCTATAAGAACTAATTAAACTATGGATTATTCTAAATCCTTTTATTATTGACTGTTCTTTTCTAATAAATTCTATCTCTCACACACACATAGAGGGTTAGTTTTGATGAAAATTTTCTTATCATGAGAATAAAATAATATTTTAGATACATCAATTATAACCTAATTCTATATGTACATTGAATAGACTAACATGTAATAGCTATATAGGTACATTCATGGCAAACTATAAATACATGGAGTATAAATATATTGACTTTATAGTATAGATACATTGTTTGCAAAATTTAGGTAGTGTGAAGAAAAGAGAATATAATATATTTTCGACCATTTCTTTATTGATCTAAGTGTCATTGTTCTTTTCTTCTTTCTCACAAAACTATTACTCCGTATTTATATAGGCATTTATGATATTCTTTTGCCAATTTTGACATCAAATTACTCGTTAAGGGTGAAAGTGTCCCCTATAACTTTAATAAATCAATTATCTTGGCACAAAAATTGAAGCTCACAAAACTAGGTAACACACCCTACAAAATAGAAAATTAATGTCTCAAACTAGCTGTTTAGCTTCATTAATGTTATGTTTTAAGTTGTATAATATGATGTTATTTTTTTTTTTTTTTGAATTAAAAAAAATAAGGTAACCAATGAATTTTTTTCCAAAAGTGAATGTATAATGTGACATCCGTTTGCCTTTTGGCATTATTCATTCATTTCTTGACATTTTGACGGTCAATGTAATGATATCTTGTTGGATTCTTATCAATTTACACCATAGATTCAAATATATAATTTTTACAACTATAAATAGGAGATATTTTTAATTAAAAAATTACTTCATAAGTGTGGAAAAGCAAGTGTTAGGGAAAAAAAAAAGAAAAAAAAGAAAAGAGGATTATTGTAAACATCTAATAACCCCAGGCAACGCGGCCAATTGACCAAATTGGTAAAAAAAAGTGACACCCAACGACAATTTGGTAAAAAAAATTAATTTTGCAACAAATTGGTAAAAAAACTTAGCTTTGGGTGACAAATTAGTAAAACGACAAATTGGTAAAAAAAAATTAATTTTGGCGACGTCTTGGTAAAAAAAAAAGTTCTGACGACATTTAAGCCAAAATTTTAATTTTAATTCATTTTATAATTTGGTCAATGCACAAAATTATACATCCCTATCAAATTTTTCGATCTTTTTATGAGTATTAAATTTAACTCCTTTTACTCACACATGTTTATCCAACCATCCCAAATTATTATTTATTTTTTTTCTCTTCTCTTACCATAACAATAAGTGACATACCAGAGAGAAAAAAGTATAGATTATTGCCCCTAAAATTTCCTAGCTATTTTCTTTTTTTAATATTAAATTTAACTCCTTTTCTAAAACATTTATTCATCTAATGAGTCCAATTTTTTCCCCTTCGATCTCTTGCCATATAAGTAACATATAAGAGGGAAAATTTTCATTTAGATAGAGCGCAAATGTATTCAATTTAAGAGAGAAAATTTTCTTTTAGATCGAGCGCAAATTATGTTTTTTTGGCCTAAGTGTCGTCGGAAGTTCATTTTTTTACCAAGTCGTCGCCAAAATTATGTTTTTTTACCAATTTGTCACCCAAAACTAAGTTTTTTTTACCAATTTGTCGCAAAAATTACTTTTTTACCAAATTATCGTTAGATACCACTTTTTTTACCGGTTAATTGGCCCAGGCAACGCGTGGGCTAAAAACGGGATAATTTGATAAAAATTTCCCAAACAAACAATCATTTCAATCTTCCTCCCCCAATTTGTTGATTACTTACAACGAGTATTCAACTTCTCTTTTCATTGATCGACTTTCCGCATTATTACTAATCTTTGATCCATCAAAACAAACCAGAGATTGAAGATATAAGAGAGAGCAATGGAAAACAATGAAATGTTTAACTCGTCGACGCTGCAACTCACATGGCATGATTTCCTCGACCGGATGCGTCAACCTTCTGCAGCTGAATTCGTCAAAGCCATTAAAAGGTTAATTTCCTTTTTTAGGGGTTCCCAGCTTCTTAGCTTTTACTATTATTCTTGATTTTTAATTTCGAAATTGGCATTGTGCCAAGGTCTTTTTGTAGCTAAGTTCTTCAATTGGGCCTTTAATTTATTAATTGGAATTCGAATTAGCTCATCTCAACTTATCTAGATTGCTTGTGGATATAGCTGTTTGATTGGTTTTCAATGTGTTTCTCTTGCTGCATTAGTTTGCCTCCTTTTCTGGGTTGGTTTTTAGATTGTTGATCTTGCATTGAATAAAGAATAACGAGTGTGATCATATGATGTGATAATGTTGATATATACAAATTTGCCAGGATTTTGGGACTTTCAATTTCTTATGAATAGGAAATTTATGAACGAAGCTACATCTAATCATCTATAGACATAAATGCAAATGGAATCTAATTCTGCAAAATAAAATAGCTAGTGGGTTAGATAAAGTTTTTTTTCTTCCGAATTTTATGGGGAGGTTGGCAAAAGCTTAGATTGTCCTGAAAATCAACAAAGAGTAAGTATGGATAATGGAAGCCATATATATGCACAGCATTATTATGATAAATTGATAACGAGGTGCAAAATGAAGAACAAATAATTTTTTGATTCAATGTGTTGTTCCCCTGATGTTAAATTGGATTACTTGGCACATATATAGCATTGACATTATCACAGTAGACTGCTAAAGTTGCCTTGTGGATCAGAAATTGTAGTTCAAGTACTCCGTAGAAAATTCCCAATCCAACAAGACTCAAAGTCAAAATTAGCATCCCCCAGATAAATTGGTCTCTGCACTTGATAGTTGTTTAGAAGACTAATGAATCATGTTATCATTGAGAAAATTGCAATAACCGAAGGTTAGATGTCGACTGTTCCTCTATTACAGATTTAGGCCAAACCCCCTTCTTAACCATCAACACAGGTGCATCGTGCACTCCCCAACACTCACCCTTCCCCACCAACCCATCGTATGGTCACTAGAAGTGACCATGGGATTTTCAAGCCAAACCTAAAATACCACAAGTTGAGTGCCAGCCATACCTCTTGTAGCTATCTCTCTTGTTTCCACTAACCTCGTGAATGCAGTCAGCGTCCAGAACTCGAAAGCTGCCATTTTTGATGGATTTAATTCTCTTACGAGTCTGAAAATCAAGGGATTGCAGAAAATCAAGCACACAATAGCTACTTTCGAGAGGTAGCTGCTCTCCAAATTAACAACTAGAAACAACTGATATTTTCCATTCATAATTCTGCACTTAATGACAACATTATTTATAGACTAGCCTTAACAAACTCACTTAACCAAAATGACTCAATTACCACTAACGAAGCCAGCTCACACCACAACAAGGACTCTAACAAATTATTATATCAACCAAAATAACAGAAAATAAAGAGTAAAAGGACTATAATTCTTCTAAAATGATCTCATCAAGTCGATGTGCAGCAAAATATAATGTCTGACGTAGCGCACTCATCTCTTTAATGTTAATGTAATTCAATCAATGTGGTATTATACTATTCCAGCATAAAAAGGAATGTGATCATTCTTTTGAACAGCAAACCCCATCATGTTAGTGATGGCTGGTCTTTTAATGCTGGAATTGCTAGCTTGGTTGTAAAAGCAGCAACTATTTGAACAGTATTGAGCAGTGATTGTCTAGATCTTGGCCCACTCATCAATTAGATGCAAAGATTGCGGATCGCCTTTTTAGCTTTTTGCATGGGAATCCGAGTGAAACAATCTATATGCATCAGCCCATGGGATCAAGGATCTAAAGTCTAAACTACCTAACTTAACACTAGAGAATATTCACTAATGTAATTACAAGATTTACATATATACTTCTATATATACAAAAGATCCATACAGATTCTATCAATTACCTTTTTTATTCTTGCATTTTGGGGCAGAATTTGATAGGAATCCAAAAGGTTCCGAAAGGAGTAAGTTGTAAAGCTCGTTAAACTTGATATCAGTGATCTATAGCCATAAAAAGGTTAGTAATTAATAATTCATAATCACAAAATGCAACGAGCTTGTGATATTTGGAAAGAGTTTCTAGATTTAGATTTATGGATTCTTTCCCCTTCTATTTTTTTTAAAAAAAAATTGTTTATTAACTTATTAATTCATTATCCCACCATCATATGCAAGTAATATATGATGTTTTTGGTTTTCCATACTATTTCGGTCATAACCAAAGCACAATGTTGGCTAATTTTGTGTGATTTCAGTTGTTAATTAGGGCTTTCTTATGAAGGGAAAGTAGTAACCAGCTACCTATTACTATTCTTGGGTTTTAAGTGGTGTATCTTCTTATGGCAGCTTCATTGTATCTTTCTCAAATAATCCTCCCGATCCAGAAAAGGATAGCGCTGCTGTACAGCAGTTCTTTGCCAACATGGAAGCTGCTTTCAGGGCCCATCCACTTTGGAGTGGTTGTTCAGAAGAGGAGCTTGAAAGTGCTGCTGAAGTGAGTCATACTTTCTTATTTTCCATGTACATTCTCTACTATCCAATTGATTGTCTTGTTTAAAGGGTCCATACCTAACATCCCATACTCAAATTTCATTTACAGGGATTGGAGAAATACGTTATGACAAAATTATTTACTCGTGTTTTCGCTTCGTTTCCTGATGATGTAAATGTTGATGAGCAACTCTCTGAAAAGATTTCATTAGTTCAGCAATTCATTCGTCCTGAAAATTTGGATATCAAACCAACCTTTCAAAACGAGTCATCGTGGCTGGTTAGTGTTAAAAGCTTGTGAATGTATGATGTATTTAGCAATTTGGACTACATCTTTTTCCCATTTTCCACTAACACTTCCTTCTGTATGTAGACATAGAAGAACAAATTGATTATTTATATATCTTTCAACTAGTGATTGATATATACTGTATTCATTTAGTTGCAACAAATGAATATTTTATCTCACAAAAAATACTCATTTGTTGCAACTAAAAGAAAACTGAGGAAGTACATTTGTAACTTCCAGATAATAGGCCAGATTCATTTACTGTAGATATTCTAAGAACCTTAAGTTATAAGTTCATATGACCCCCTACTTTTTAGTTGTGCCTTGTCATTTGTGGGCACTGCATCAACAATTCAATATTTTCATGTCCTCATTAATTTGTAAGTATAAACATCCTGTTATTGTAATTGTATGAAATATAGTTGCAAAATACATTGGAATGAAAAATATATGTGCAAATTGGGAATCTTTCAGAACATGATATATTTTGCCTATTACTGGTATATGTGCAAATAGAGAGTAGCGTATTCTCCTAAGAGTTGAGAGTTGAGAGTTGAGAGACGGGGAGTATTTATCTTTGTACTTTCCCTTTATTTTGGCAGCTTGCACAGAAGGAGCTTCAAAAGATTAATATGTTCAAGGCACCCAGGGAAAAGCTTGCGTGTATTCTTAATTGTTGCAAAGTCATAACTAATTTGCTACACAATGCTGCTGTCACTTCAAATGAGGATACTCCTGGAGCGGATGAATTCCTTCCAGTTCTTATATACGTCACTTTAAAGGTCAGTCCTACATTCTTGTATGTGGTTAGTGGTTACTGCTTCTCCTTACCTGCTTATGTCGGTGTGAATTTCACTGTTTGTCTCATTTTCATGTCAAATGACGTGATGATGCCGATTTGCCCAGAGTTAGTCCATACGTAAATTTCTCGACCAAATATTGTAACAATTGATGATTTTGGGGAAGCAAAACAAACTTCATCCTTCAATAGTTTGGTTTTTAAATGTCAAAGTGTCAAACTGTTGACAACTTCTGTTTACTGCGTGTCTGCGTCTAATCTGTTTTACCTCTATGATTGAAAGCTATCATGTAAGATGTTTCATCTTTATAACTTTGTAGGCAAACCCTCCCCAGCTGCACTTGAATATGCAATATATACAGCGTTATAGGCACCAGTCTCGATTGGTTTCAGAAACAGCCTACTACTTCACAAACATTCTTTCGGCTGTATCCTTCATTTCAAACATTGATGCTCAAGCCCTTTCAATGGATGAAAGTGAATTTGAAAGTAATATGGACTCTGCTCGAGCTCTTTTATCTGGTCTGACAACTGATTTTCGAACTACTTCAAATACCGACACTACCTCCAACTCAAAACCTGTGGAGAAGCAGGAAACTTTTCAACCTGATGCAAATGACTCAAGACAACCAGAATCGTCCTCAGTGTTTTCTGCTGCAAAATCTAGCAGCCAAGAGGACCCGTCAACCAAGGATCCATCATCAATGACAAAAAGTATGTCCATCTCTGATTTTGAGGAGAAAGGTGCAACAGTGATTTTGAAAGAGGATGGAATTGATAATGTTCTTCAGGAATTCCCATTTGCATTTGCTAGTGTTGGGGACCTAACAGTGCATGATGTTGAAGACTTGCTGAATAACTATAAAAAGCTTGTATTCAAGTATATTTGCCTTGCCAAAGGATTGGGCACTACACCATTACCTCCAAACGCTTCATTTTCACAAGAACAAGATCAGAGCCGGGTTAAGGATGTAGAGACATTTAAACCCAATAAAGAAATAGGAGCAGACGAACTTCACACTGGAAAAGAAGATGAAGCAAATGAAAGCTCACAGTCTGACATGGTAATTTCGGAATCTAAACCAGCAGAAGAGGATGTTGCTGCTTCTGTTTGATACATTTGATATTTGATTATTAGGCACGTGAGTTGTCCATTCTGCTGGTATCATGATCCTCTTTCCAGGTGAATTTAGTTAAAATGGGAAGGTAAGATCTTCAGCATTGACCCTAGGACTTAATGAAAATTTTATCGTACACCCGGGTGATCACCATTCACTTGCATTTAAAATTGGACATTTATGTTATACACTTTAAACGTTTATGCTATACATTTTGAACATTTATGTTTTACTTTTAGAACATTTCTTTTATAAAATTAAGTGGTTTAAATATAAAAGACGAATGTTCTAAATGCTTAGTATAAATGTTCTATATGCATAGCATGATTGTTCTGTTTTAAAAGCAATATCATGATGTTCATTGTACACTCGGGTGCACAATATACGGATTCAGGCCTCAGCAGACACTGAGATGAAATGATGAATGGTAGTATGGGCTCTTGGAGTAGTCACATAAGGCGGGTTGTGCAGTTATCCCGTCCGGTGTTCTGGGCCAAGCCACTTGAATGAAGAGGAATTAAAGAGTAGCAAATAGTACTTATTATGCAAAATCAATGGGGGATAGCTTTTCTGATGGTTGTGAGACTATAATTGTGTATATCTGGTTGATTAGTTGTAGCCTTGAAGGTTTCCATGCGCATGGCATGGCCAGGAAATCTCTTGCTGACTGATGTAGCATAGATATTATTGTAGAACCTTAGATTCTGTGTCTAAGGAACGTGCCCAAATTCTGATACTTCTTTTCCTGGTACCTCTTGTAGATTTTCTATAATGGATCCTGTGATTGATTGCAGGGTGAAAGTTGAATTTCATTACATCAAGGAATCAACCTTGAATTGATGAATTGTATTATCTGTGATTAAAATTATAATCAACTCCATTATTTGCTGCTGTTACTTTCTTTTTTTTAAGGAAAAAGTATACAAGAAATTATGATTTCATCCTCTCAAAGAATAAGGAGAATTTAACAATCCATAAAGGGATTTATATCAGTATGTTGTCCTCTCAAAATTAAACGAGCCAAGCTCGAACAAGGTTTTTGAAAGCTCGGTTATGTGAGCTCGGCTCGAGCTCAATTAATATTAGTCAAGCCTAGTTCAAACAACTTATTACTCGGTTTGGCTCGGCTCAGCTCGTTGACTTCTTTACTTATTCATACAAAAGACAACCACTTATAACTTAATGCAAATTTTTCAATGTTTTATCATTTAAGACACTACAGTAATTAATAAAGTAGTAACACTGTAATAGTCTAACACTTTCTCCAATTGATATCTATACCTAGTATATTAAAACACAAACTCAAATGTTATATCACAAAAGAAAAAAAAAAAAATTTGTCATGTGTCATCTTTAAAAAAAAAAGTGCTTCATTTTCCTTTCCTTTTTTTGGGTAAGAAATTGTTTTTTGTTTCCAATTAAAATTAATATCAATAATTTATTTACATTTAATATTTTTTTTAAATTTCTCTCAAATTATATGTATCATTGTCTTTTCTACATCACTCAAATTTAATTAGTTTTTCTTCCATTTTGAAATTCCTCTAGATAAGCTCATCTTTCAATTATTTTATAATCATCGAGATGAATTATTTTTCAAAATTTACATATGTTATAATCTTAAAAATAATAATTAACGTTTTTTATATTTTTTTGATGAATTATTAAGTCTTAATTTGAGTCTTCAAAAAGCATTACAATTAAAAAAATTAAAACCTACAACTATTAAACTACAAAGCCCGTGCATTATGCACACGGGCCAAAACCCTAGTTAAAAAAGATAGCACCCTTGGAGCGTTAGATTTAGCATTTATATATTTGCTAAAGTGGTTATAGTATTGAAATACATGCCAAAATCACAAGTCAGCCAATCTAATTATTGTTTATTATAATTTATTATTTTCTCTTTTGGCTTTTTATCTATCACCGGAGCCATCAATAACTTTTGCCTATTGAAAATCTTATTTGTGAGTTGAACATAAAAAGTTATACTCTCGTGTGCTTCATCATCAACTATGGAAGTGTCATCCTTTAGATATATGGAGTATATATACAAGAACAATAATCTCGTGACCCTAATAATTAAAAATTCATTCATCATAATTAACAACATATTCAAATTAGGGCTTATTAACATGATGGATTGGGTTTGGGTTCGGATTGGAAATAAACGGGGTTGAAAAATCTTCCCAAAGTTAATCTGTTTATTAAACGAGTCAAAAAAAATTCGGTATTTACCCAACATGTTTAGTAAACAAGTTACTTATCTAATACATTTACCCAATTGTGTTTGTGTTTTACTAATTTTATAAACTATATTGATTAAATTCAGAATTATAAGTGTATCTATATTCTCGAAGATATAATTAATTTTAAAGTATTAATACTTACTACGTCGTTGATAGTAAATGACTAGAAAACATAATGTTATTTAACAAGTTTTTTAATTTCTAAGTAAAAAATAATAATATATTAATGAGTTAAATGAGTCAAAGCAAGTTATTTTTTGTTCATAATCTAACTCATTTAATTAAATAGGTTACTCGTGGTAATCCATTTTTAATTGGTTGAAAACCTCAACCTTAACCTTTTTTAATGTTAGATTCAAGTGAGAATATATATTGGGTTATGTTAATTTTACCCGGTCCAAATTTAAATATTATTTTCTCATGTAATCATATGTTTTTTTTTATTATTATTAATATTTATACTATACGTACTATAGAAAAGTGAATTGTAACTTTTAGACGTCAAGTAAAACACTAATCAATACTCCCTCCGTCTCAAATTAGTTGCTACATTATGAAAAATGGCACTATTCATTTGTAAACTTTGACTGCTTATAGTTTCATGTACATAAAGAAAAATATAATCTTGATGGATCTAGTTTGATTTGTCTCAATATGTACTTTTTAAACATATAATTTTTTATTATGTGTAGTTCAAGATATTTTAATTTAAAATTATGCATTGGGAGATATGAAAAAGAGAATGTAACAAATAATTTGGGACAGAGTAAGTAGAAAAAGTAGAAAACCACAACTGTTCTAAAAAAATAAGCATTTGGAGCTACATTGTATGATGCACCCAACATATATGGCATGTATCTTTACATGCGTGTCTCCACAAATTTCCATGCATTGACTGAACACTTTATTTTTTGGAAGGAAAAGGTAAAGTAAATTAGGATTTCAATGCTTTCTTATAAATCCTAATTTATAGCATGATAAAAAGGTTAAGGTGAAGTGTGATTTAAATATTATGTCTTTTGTTCGTCTATAAGGTATTTTTTTGTCAATTTTTTTTTTTTTTTTGAAAATTTATTAGGTTTTATTTTTAGCCTGTGTTGACTTGATTGATAAATATTTTATTAATTTGAGCTTAAACGCATTTCGATTGGACTACTCTATCTAATAATTAGGTCTAGAGTATAGTATTAGACCCAACTTTAGTAGAAGAACTCCCTCTTGCACATGAAGTGTATAGGTTGTTGCCTGCTGGATCTTCACCCTTCACCCCTATAATAAATAGGGAGTAATTACTATTCCTCCGTAACAAAATAACTGCAATGATTTGACACCAAGTAGACAAAAAAATGTCATCAAATCGTTGTTGTTAATATATTACTGATGGAGTACTCGGATATCTTACCAAATTTTTTTGTAAAAAAATTATAATAAAGGCCAAACACTTTTCACTATGAGTTTAGATGCTCCTGTATGAAAGACAAGTCTTTGTTATTACAGTAAATTTTTTAGTTAAAAAATAAAGAAGGGAAAAGAAAATTTCTGGAATGAATACGAGAGGTAAAAGACAATAAGGGGGGGACATGTTTAAATGTAAATAATTAAAAGGAATCAATCATATATAAAGCCTGGTATTTCATAAAGATGAAATTCAGCTTACAATGAAAAACATGATACATACAGTAGATAATCTATCTATAGTATAATGTAGCTAGTCAGTGGCCGTGCTCATACAAGCTGTCCACATTCTGTACACGAGCCTTCCTTCATCGTCTTCTGTTATGTTTTTTTTACCTTCTTCGTCGTCATTTGTTTGTCTTCTTTTCTCTAATTCAATTTTTTCTTTTTTTTTTGATCGGAATGTCCAATCTTTGTCAAAACGAATATAAAATTAGTTCAATTATTTAGCAAAAACAAGTTCAACTCAATAAAAAATTTAGGTGTAGAGAACAAATCTTTAGATTATAAATACTTTACCTACTAATTGATGAGGAAATATACAGTGATATTAGCTATATACAGCATACTGCTTTTTTTTTAATTGATAATGTGGTTGGTATTAGACTTTGAGCCGAAAAATCTAACAAATGCTTAGGGTAACATTTGAAACTAGAAGCTTGTGCTTGAAAATTTAACTTTTGAGCATTTGACAGCTTGGATAAAAGTTCGATCTCATCTAACTACAAACTATGCAATAGATAACATGGTAAAAGTACCTTTCAAAAAAATAAAAAAAACAATGTAAAAGTAAACACCTTCTATGCAATACATGTAGGTCATGTACAATATAATTGTACACTACATGATAAAAAAACTTTCTAAAAACACAGTTTTTTTTTCAGTTCAACTTATTTAAATACTCTAGTCCTTATTTAAAAAAAATCAGATCAGAAATATACGTTCAAAATAATAATAACTATTCTAATCATATCAGAAAATTTCAAATCAGACTCGAAAGTTTCATATCAAATCAGAAATGTTCAGACAAACTGAACATAACTTTAGTGATGAGATGGGAAAAAATGGCGTTTTGGTAAGGGAAAAAAATTGTTGCAATTAAAATTTTACCTATTTTAAATTAAATTATTTGCAATTAAAATCATATCATATCAAGAAAGCTTTTCGGTGAATACTCCTTTAGTAAATAATTTAAACAAATTAAAATTTCTTTTTGGACGAGAGGGAAGTAAATCTCAATGATATTGATATGGAAGGATAGACCAAGGTGGTCAAAATAACTCACCCTTCAAATGACAAAGACACATTAATGTTGATGTGTATGATTTTATTGATACGGCTAGAAGCGTTGTTGAACAAAAGATGGGTTGCTATCAGCTTTCAATTCCTATATATTACATTATTACGTGCCGTATGAATCGGTATGATGTAGGACTGACCCAGGTTGATAGGTCACATTTGAGTTCGGGTTATCGGGTCATATAACTTTAATTTAAACTTGGCACATTTATAATGAGTTGATTTTTTGTAACTTATCTTGAACTAAAAATAAAAAGATTGGGTGCGGCTTAACTAACCCATTTATTTTTTAGCCAAATATTATTTCTTCTACAATTTAAAGTATTTAATTAGCCTAATTCCAAACAACGAAAAATTAATAATTTCAACAAGCTCGCGCTTGGATATGTGAAATTCATTTCAAATTGATAAATTCAATTTCTGAAATTGAAATATTATTATGATTCAAATTAAATACCAATTACTTCGTATTTATTTATGTTATTTTTAGAACTTGAAATGATATGATTTTGTCAAGTACAATATTTGAAATACATGTCATTTACTTATTAAGTATTTGGTTTGGGAATTGTGTATGTCAAATACAATTCCATATTTTTTTTACTTGCCAAACATGTAATTTGACCCCAAATCCATCATTTTAAATAAAATGTTTATATCCAAACATAGCATAGTATTTTTCAAAAAAAAAAAAATAGCATAGTGGAATATTAAAAACTACTCCATAGTAGATACTCCCTCTGTCCCTAAAATATTGCTCCATTGACTTTTTCTCATCTCCCGAGACACATCTTTAAATGATAATATCTTGAGATACGTATAATAAAAAATTATAAGCATTACATATTAAAAAAGTACACATTGAGCCGAATCAAACGAGATCCCATTTGACTATATTTTTCCTTACATTTATAAAATTATAGAGAATCAAAGTTACCAAATGAACAGTAGCAAAAGTCAATATGGGCAATCTTTAAGGGACGGAGGGAGTAATAGTTAGTTTATAGTAGCTTAAAGTTCAGTTAAATATAACATTCAAAGCAGCAAGCAAGGTATAGCAATAGATTAAGCGAGTTATAATCAGGTTAGAATTTGCAACCTAAAACTGACCCATTAATGGAAGAATTGACAATTTATGAAAAACTAGGGATGATAGATAGTTTTACTTTATTTGATTCTCGATAAAAAATACTTAAAATGTAGAAATTGTAAATTAATGGAAAATTTCTATTTCCACAAAATATATAGGATTCAAATTTCTAAGTTTCCCTTTACCAACTCAAAATTTTCCTAATTCGGGTATCCATCCGTGGAACCGGATCCGGTTGAACTGGGTCCCAAATTAAACTTACTATCAGGTCATAACTGGGTCCGATTCTGATTCCACAAATTTTAGATTTGGTACCCAGTGCGTATCTGGTTGTAATAGTTCCAGTACCGGGTACCAATTGTGTTTATGTAAACTTGTATGTTTTTATTTTAAAAGTTGTACTATACGAAGTATTACATAAAATTATGGATGTTTATGTTTAGTGGTAAATTGGTAGCAAAGTAGTTATTGGCATGGCCTGATGTGTTATTTGAATTTCATAACTTAAACAAAATGCACATCTATTAAAGAAAATCGGGTATCCGGTATTGAAATGGGCACTCGGCGATTCTGATTCTAGGTTTAGAAAATTGTTATCTAGTTAGAACGGTTCCAAATCTAATCCCAAGACCCGGCGGCCCCGATTTTGATTTTGAATATATGAAAATATAATGGGTACTAGATTTTGTGCAGCGCTAGTTTGATTAGGGATCCATTTGCTTGGGTGTAAAACGTTTTCGATGTAAAATAATTTTTCATGAAAAACATTTTACCTTGAAAAACTCATTTCATAGAAAATTTTGAAAAACTCATTTCATAGAAAATTTTCAATGTTTACTTGCACGGAAAATATGTTTTACTCCCAAATTTGGGGGGAAATATTTCCACTATGATGCAAAATGAGTTTTCACTCCAAATTTTACATTTTATTTTTACCCAAAATAAACTTTGTACAATGGGAAAACTATTTTCAAGGAAAATATTTTCCGCTCTAGTAAACGAAATCTAATTCTTTTCTATTGAAAATTTCGATAGAACTTGCAAGTATGTAAACTCTAATTAAACTTCTTCTTTGTCTGGGAAAATTCATGCACTCGTACAGTCGTACCTGATTTGATCCTAAAGGCTATAGCAGCAAACTATGGCTCTAAACCTTTGGACAAATTAAAATAGTCAATATACAAATTTACAATAACCTATTGAAAAGATGATTTAACATTGACATGAAAAGCATTACCAACTTATATCCCTCGAGACAAATACTTATGGTTATAAAATATATATTTTGACCGTCAATTGACAACTAATAATCCCTCCTCTTTAATTGAATATCTTAATTTACTTTGCTAAATTCCTTTTTCAATGTGGAGATCACTTTAATTTCACTTTATCAACTCTTATTTTAATTATTTACTAGACTATGACCATACACAAAGGCCAGTGGTTCAATTAGAAAACTAATTCAATTGGTAATATAAGGAGTAGTCCACCAAACTTTTTTCACCATCACTCCAATATTTCAATGTGCATACATGTGGAATATACTCTTATATCAACAGTCCCCCTCACATGTGATAGGTCACACACTTCCTTGATGGGTATTCTTTGGACTTCCAACATGAGGACAACAAGCTTTTATTTGGGTAACATATGTTGGGTTACTTGCTCTAAATAGATCTTCAAACACCTTCCATGTGTACTCAACAAGCCCCCCCTTTTCGGGATTGATAATTTATTTGTGCCAACAACATCGTCTGCTAAGCTTCACTGGGCTTAGTCGCGGGTCTAAGCCGGATGAGAGTATGACCATACGCAAGCCTGGTGGGGTTCTATTAGAAAATTTCATATCATATTAGAAAATTCAGATCAAATAAGATTACATTAGAAAAATTCAAATCAGATATATTATAACTATATAATTAACTAAAATTAAAAAATAGAGATAAGATCATATCACATCATAATTAAAGTTCATCTCAGATCAGAAGAATTCATATAAGGTCGGATCAGATTAAAAAGGTTAAATTCAAATTAGATCATATCAGAAAATTTTAATTTTTGAGACGAATCAAACACACCATTTTCTTCATCAGTTCACCCATTTCATTCCATTAAATCGTTTATATTTGTTAGTTATGTTTAGAATATTTTTATGAGAATGGAAAAAAAAAACGTGACTAACAAAAAAGGAAAAAAAAATGAGTATTTATTTTATCCCTAATTTTATCATATTTTCAATAAATATGTCGACTTTTTAAAAGGTTCCTACCACATCACAAATTTCTCATAAAACCTAACCTAGTTTAGTAGTAAGTCTTAGGATGATTGATTAGAGGCTAGAAATAAGTAGCAAATAGCCAAATACAGCATTTTGTGCTGGGCATGTTATATATTTCAAAATGGTTAAGCAACGTAAATTAAAATATGAGTACATAAGAGTAACACTAAGCATGCATAAAAACCCAAAAAGTTGGGATAATTGTAATGTAGTCTTATAACTTCCAACTACCGTAACGGATGGTTAGGATCGCACAATTTTTGATTTATTTTAAATTTTTAAATCCAATTTAAAATTCTTTTTTAAATACTTTAATTAGATTTTTTATTTTAGGAAAAAAATTATGATTTTTCGAGAATAAAAACCGATTTTAGAAAAAAATCAGAAATTATCTTCCTAAAATAAAAAATCTAATTAAAGTAATTTTAAAAAATAATTTTAATTAGATTTAGCAATTAAAAATAAAAAATCGTGCAATCCTAACCATCCATTATAGTAGTCGGTAGTCATAAGACTACACTAGAATTTCCAAAAAAAGTTGGGGGAAATAATTCATCCATCCCAAATTACTTGCTAGTTGCTACATTATCTTTTATAAAATTTTCGAGACACAAATTTGAATACTAATTAATATGTATAATTTCATACATAGAAACGAATAAAAAAAAATGTTTGGAAAATATACATTGAGATGAACCAAATAAGATCCCACATAACTACGTTTTTTCTTAGTATATTAACTGGAAACAGTTAAATACCACATGTGAACACTGCTAGAAGTCAGAATGTAATAAGTAATTTTGGAGAAAGATAGTAAACAACAAATACAGGGTATGGAAATGCAACGAGTGAGTCAGCCATGTGGGGGAGATTTGTAGATTTATCGTCATTTCTTATCAATTTCCTACCGCCGTGCTTTGATTTTGCATGTATCATATGCATATTTGCATGTGCTCTGTTTGTTTCTTTGCCTCCCAACTCCGATCCCACCAAACCTTCTCTTCTCCCCTTCGCCCGCATTTTATTCCCTCAATTTCATTTTATCTACTCCTTTTGTAACATATTAATGACAATAAGTCATTTTGCACGCACTTTAAGGTAATGATTTAAGGGTGTAGATGAACAAATTAATAAAAATGGTTTTAATACAAGTAAGATTGAGATCATAAGTTATTAATTTTAAAGTTATTTTTGATCAATTTATTCGTTTGCACCCTTAAATCGCTTTCTTAAAGTGTATGCAAAATGATTTGTTGTTATTAATATGTTACAGATCAGGGAGTGTAACCTTTTAATTGGTTTTGATTTGCTTTGTTTTATTTACTAAGCTAGTAAAAAAGTGGTCTTATTCATTAGCTGTATAAATTGCATCTGTAATACTCCGTACGTAATATGGATAGGTAGTATGTAGGATAGGTAGTATATAGAGAGAATGTGTGTGGCCGTGTGGGTCATTTACTTCAAAAAAATGTACTAAACTTTTTTGGACATACCAAAAAAAAAATATGTAGAAAATATTTAGAGACGGTGAAGTATATATTATAAAAGTTGCCCTTGTAACTTTTGATATAGTGAAAGATTGTTTGGCCGAAATATTATATGCATAAACCTAACCCAGAGCATTCCCATTTTGATCGATATGTGCTCCCGATAACGTGTATACTCTATGATGAGTTGATGACTGGTTGGGCACTATCTCATGCACCATGCACCAATCAGGTGGCCAACGGGCGGGCTGGGCCGGGCCGGGATTGGATGACCCGGAACCGGCCCGTGGGTGGGGTTGGGCGGGCTGGGCTGGGTTGCGGGTTCGTGGGTTGGGCCCATTGGGTCATGGGTTGGGTTTAGGGGATTTGGGGGTTTTGTGGGGGTTTTGTTGGGGTTTAAGGGGGTTTTGGGGGGGGGGGGGTTTGAGGGGGTTTGGGTTATTTTTTTGGGATTTTAAAATTTGTAAATGTAATCACTAGTTGGCAAAAACATGTTAATTATATATTTAACTTGTTAATTTAAATACGAACAACTAAATAACTAAATATTATAAATTGGAAACGAATGCTGACTGGATATAATCCCACGTAATAGAGGTGCGACACAATGGTCAACTTAAATACCAAATCTTGCCTAGACAGATTCCGGGCTTCTGTTTAAGCCAACTAACCGATCAGATTGTAACCTTATGATTAAACTGGAAAGTTCATACAAAACAATGAAACATTTTTAAAATCATGTATTACATATATAATTTTAGTTCTTAACATATATTAAAATCATGTATCACATATATAATTTTAATTCTTATTAAGATATATTAAAATCATTAATCACATATACAATTTTAATTCTTTACATATATTAATATCAATATCACATATATTTTAGTTCTTAACATATATTGAAATCATGTATCACATATATAATTTTATTTCCTAGCATATATTAAAATCATGTATCACATATATAAATATAATATTAATTCTTATTTCTTAACATATATTAAAATCATGTATCAAATATATAAGTTTTGCTCCTAGCATATATTAAAATCATGTATCACATATATAAATATAATATTAATTCTTATTTCTTAACATATATTAAAATCATAAATCACATATATAATTTCAATTCTTAACATATATTAAAATCATATCAGATATATAATTTCAATTCTTAACATAAAATAATAAAAATAATAAAATGCTAGTAATTTGCACGGGCTGGGTTTCGGGTGGGCTGGGTTACGGGCTAGGCTGGGTTACGGGCTGGGTTTGGGTTGGGCTAGGTTACGGGCTGGGTTACGGGTTCGGGCTGGGTTTAGGCTGGGTTACGGGTTGGGCTGGGTTACGAACGGGTTGGGCTGCGGGCTGGGTTTTGAAACCACAACCCGTAACCAACCCGTCTGGGTACTGGGCCGGGCTGGTTACGGGTCGGAGCGGGCCGATCCATGCGGGCCAAAAAACGGGCGGGTTCCGGGCCGGGCCGGGCCGACCCAACCCATTGGCCACCTTTGTGCACGCATGATCGATGTCACACGACACACGTCTAAGTGTAGTATACATTACATGTAAAATGGGTTAATAGTAATATAGATGTTGACCATATGGTCGGCAAATCTATTGATTAATACGTAGTCTATCGCTATGTATGCAATGTAGTGGTTTTTTCACCTACTAATCTACTATATTGACATTATTTGTAAATTCTTTTAAAAAGGTGTGTGGGCAATAGATTTGGGGGACGATTTAGATGTACGCCTCTTAATTACTTCCGTTACATGATTGTTGATAGCTCCTACAAATTGAACTTGCGTGAGCTTAATTACCTCGAGATTTTTTCGGGGAAAGACCCCTCAACGCTTATTAAGTCGATCAATGAGGGAAAGTCTAAGCTAAGAGAGAAGTTTTAGTGAATATAGTGAATGTAACTTGGGAATGTGTGCCCACCTGCCTTTTGAAGGATGATGTAGTTTATATCGGCATCTAATCCATAAAGGAGGAATAACACTTCAAGCGGTAGCCTAGATGTTTGACGTGTGGTGTAGCCGTGTAGGGTTGTGAATTTGTGATTACTTTTGTCGGTGATGGTATCTTATTAGTTACACCTTGTCTCCTAGCCTGCTTCTGTGTTATAGAAAAAATATACTCTAAATGACCGACATATAGAATGCCAGTATACCGATATGCTACCTATATAAAATAAAAAAATTTAGAGCATATATTTTTCTATTAGTGACATTTGATTTGTCAATCTCTATTAGAGGGTTTTTTTTGTTTATCGATTAAGTTAACATATATCGGTACGTGCTATGAATTTCATACAAGTAGTAACTTTATTTTTTGTCCATACAAAGACTATTAATAAAGTCAATGATACTAACTTTATTTTTTGTTGTTGACAATCTTGACATGAAATATTTAACTACTTGTAAAGCTTATCTGGTCCAACGACGTTGGTTGCTAATTTTTTTTTATTAAAAAAAAAAAGTGTAGTCTTAAACATTTCGATCGACAAGAGTATCTTATTTACTCAACCAAAAACAAGAAATTCAAGTGCGTGTTCAATTTAGTCAACAATATATCAAGGCATGTATATATGTATAGTGTGGCTCGACTGCTGGAGGATGATTTTTTTTTCCTAAATGAAATTTTAGTAGATATATAATTTTACTATTTTTTTCCAAAATAATGCTAGCAATCTTCCTAATTCTCAAAATACAGCTCTTCTTTTTTTTAATTACCAATCTACCGTCTACGTCAGCACATTGGAAATTAAAAAAATCATTTTTTTTATTTGGCATATAATAAACCGCTACTCCCTGTAGCGGTTTATGGGTTTTTTTTATATTATATTTTATTGTGTAGTGAGTGAAATGGGAGGGGAAGACTTCATTTTTTAAAATTTTTTAAGTATTGCAAAACCGCTACTACTAGTAGCGGACTAGCGGTTTTGCTAATGAAAACCGCTACTGGTAATAGCGGTTTTCATTAGTGAAACCGCTACTACGAGTAGCGGTTTGTCCAGTCGGGAAAAAAAAAAAAAAAAACCTATGTCAGACCGTCTACGTGGACGGTAGATTGGGAATTAAAATAAGAAGAGCTGTATTTTAGGAATTAGAAAACTTGCTAGCATTATTAATGGAAAAAATTCAATTAATTACTTATCGAAAACAGCAAGGTAATTGCTACAGAAGTACAGATGCCAGTTTTAATTAAAGGATCCTACTAATAAAGTGCTATATATAATATATGGACACAAGATAAAAAAAAAAAATAACAACATAAGCATTAAATATATTACTTAAAAGTTATTGTTAACCATTTACGTTTTTATTTAGCTTCTTATATACGAAGTACATCTTTATACTTACGGATACTTTTAAAAAAGTTAGTTGATTGATCAGTTTTTTTTTAGAGTTTTGGAAAGAAAAAAAATTAAATGACTAAAACCTAACAACATTTTTAAATCTAACAAATTATTTTTAAATGACCACAAATGACATTTTAAATAAAAAAAACTCTAAACAATTGGCTAAGTGATACAAAAGATTTTTACACAATCAACTATTTAAATTAACAATTAAATTTTCTAAAGAAAAAGTGATAATTTAACTACAAAATCTAAACTCTAAACTTTGATTAGTAATTACCAAACTTGTGGATGGGATATGATTTTGGCACCCCAAAATTTGATATTGGCACCTCATTATAAGAGTAAAATTTGCATAGAATCATAAGGTGATGTAGCAAAATCAATTATGGTGTGGTAAAATCATTTTCCTCAAAAGTGGCCTTCTAATTTATGAGCCCATCAGGCCTTATATAGCAGGGCAACTGCTAAGTGCTAACTGGGCAAGTACTCAAGTAGGCCATGTACATTAAATAATTTACACTGAATCATGGTTCAGGTCATGCGTACGTTCCTGCAAGAAAATAACTGCATGCAGTAAATAAATAAAAAAATATATATATACTTGTAGTAACTTGTACTCCTTGTCGTGCACATGAAGTCATGAAGATGTTAGTATCAAAGTATGATCATTCATCAAGCCAAAAAAAAAAAAAAAAAAAACCATTCCTCAATATATAGACTTCTGATACAATTGACTTTGACTCCTATATGTGGTTGTGAATTTGTGATTGTAGTTGTACTCAGGCGGCATTAGTTTTTTATCTTTCTCCAAAGATTGAGATTGTTATGTTAATTTTATTACCACATTATAATTTTATTTTAAATTTTTTGACAATAATTAGTATTTTGTTTTTTGATGCTACCATAATTAGTAAATTTTAGACGTTGATGAATAACACTTCCCTATACAAGTTCATGTGATTAATGTTACTTTTTTGATGTTTTACATATATTAGTGGTTTATGTCACTAATAATTCATGATAATAAATATTGTATTTGAGAAATGATTTAGATACTTCTAATTTGATATCTACATCCTATATATTCCCATTTAGGCCATTTTTCTATTTCGTATTATTCATATTTCAAACAAAAGGGTGTGGTATATTATATTTTTCATCTTATCTATTACTTTTGTTTTCTTCTTTACCTTCATTATCACTCTTTTTTACTTTTATTTTTATTTTGTTATCTAATTCAATCATTTCATTAAAAATAGTTTTCTGTAAACATAAACATAGATTTAATGCAAATCTCAAATAAAGAATTTTTAGGGATGCCACCATTGGCATTTGAGAGATAATTAAATACAAATGTTTATCGTGGTGGCCCCCCCATTTCATCTTGAACTTTAACAAATCACGATTTATATAATCCTTGGATGCTCTTCAATATACTCAGTAAACTTCATTCATGGATCATTATTAATAATTATTATAGTTTTATTTCTTATATGTCACTCTTTTATTTCGCTGACAACTTCTGGGATACGGGGTTTTCTCTATCTTTAAAAAAAATGGTAATCAATTTTTTTTGGCAGGCATCACAGTATATGAATCCAGCTTATATTTATGTCTAAACTAGTCTTTTATGCACGCTTTGCGTGCGATGTTATTTTAAATATAAGTATTAATTTGTTTAAACAAAAAAAAATTATTTGTTAGAAAAATTGAAAAATCAAATTTATTTACCATATTCTATTGGACGCTACCAAATTTTTACGATAATCAAAATGTAAAATTTTTATTTGATGAAATATATCAATATGGATGTCTATTTATAGAGAATTTAAATATATTAATTTTGGTTTTTTTTTTATTTTTTCGAATTTTATATTTTGTACTATTTTCATTTTTAAAATTTCGAAAATTGTAATAAATTCATTTAATAATTAGGAGTGATAAAAATTGAGATTTTAGAAAGTTTTGAGGGGTAAGATGGACTTTTTGAGGGGGACACCATGGCTCCCCCTTGGCTTATATAATAGAGATTTAAGCAATGATAAGCATCAATCTCATAGTCTATGTAGCATGGGTATTTTATATGTATAGACGGGTAGCCGTTTTCGAACCTGATTTGTCTTGTACTTATTGGGGACAATTCTGATTCTTCAAATTTTAATTGGCCATATCCATTAATATTATTTCTTAGATTTATTGTTTTCAATCCCTGTATCTGTATTCGAATCCGAGCCTGTTCCCGACCCAGTGTAACTTAGGTATTGGTAAAATTTCTTTGCATACTTTAGCACTGCAACAACCGAAAAAATGCTTTAATAAAATAATAAGTTATGTTCGGTATTGTTTTTTTGTTTTCAGATTTCAGTTTTTTCGGTAAAGAAATTATTTAGTAGGTCTTTTCGGTAAAGAAATTATTATTACGAGCTTTTAAAGAGTATTGAATGATTAATTGATTACGAATGAGCTTAATAAATGATTACGAATGAGCTTATTAATGAACTTGAACGAGTTGTTCACGAGCTTTAACGAGTCGAGTATTACCTTGTTTGAGTAAAGATTGTTTATTAATCGAGCTTGACAATTTTGCTCGGACTCGTTTATTTATACATGGACGAGTTTTTTTTTTTTTTTATCAAAAGGCAAGAGATTATATATTAATAAAAAGCCAAACGGCACTTACAAATCGATAATCTCTCCAAAGAGGCAAAGACATTAGATTCAAAACAACAATACATATTTTAACTTTAACTTCAATAATTGCTTCGCTTCCGTCCGATTGCAGAATCACCTGGTGATTTTTGTTCGACTTCAATATGTCTTGACCAACTGCAACCACCTGCTGTATAGATCTGAGGAAGAAAATATATATTTGAAGCCCTAAATCGTTGTTGACGATAACCATAACTCTCCAACCCAATGATTTGATGTAACTCATTTGAGGAAAAACAACCCACATACTATGGGAAATAGCAAACCACAAAAAAGAAAAAGTAACAACCCACACAATAAGATGGGAAATAACAACCCACACAAGATGGGAAATAGGAACCCACACAAGATGGGAGAAATCAATCCACCAAAAAATAGACCAAAAACCATCATTAAAGATGGAGAGTAATTATTCAAAGATTAAAAACTAAAAGAAAACTAAGGAAAACAAGAAATTAGAATTAAATTGGGGCTTTCCACCGATTAAATCGATGGAAGCCCCCTCAAAAACACTAATGGAGTAGGAAAAAAGAGAGAGAAAAGGGGGAAAAGAAATTAGGGCCGGCTAGTACTTTTGAAAAGTTTATAATATCATTAAAACAAATTATTGGAGAGAAAAGTGTATTTAAATTTCCTAAAATTAAGCCGCTAAAAAGAAAGTTTGTAAAAAACTTAAGCATTAATTACATCAATTTATGTGCATTTTTTCCACAAATGTCAAAATTTATATTTTTTTTAGGAAATATATTTGAATTATATAGTATACGTCAATGAGCCGATACACGAGTAAAATGTAAACTTGAGTACCAAACTTTTATAAAAGTTGCAGTTTGAGTACCCAAGTTGTAAATGTTGCAAAAAGGGTTGGTCGCACCTAACTTTGTTAAAAGATCCGTCAGTTTTTTTAGATGTTATTACTCTAATAACCTGTACTATCATACTAACCAAAAACTAACAAAAAAAAAACTTTTTATTATCACACATTCACACTTCAGATTCTTTTTCACTTTGTTCCCTGCGTCATCTTCTTCCTAAAATACAGCTCACATATTCTCATTTTTTCTCCCCTCCATTTTACAATATGAAAATGGGCCAACAATCCATGACTCCACGAATGAAGGTTCTTAATTAATTTTTTTCTACTTTTTTTTTAATCTTAATCATGTGTTGGTGCTTTTTTTTTTTTCCTGTTGATAATTGTGTAAAATTAGTTTGTTTAAATTTGCTTAAATTCTTTTTTTTTTTTTTTTTTGTGACGAAATTTAATTTTTTGTTTAATCAAGTGATGAAGTGAACCATGTGAACATGATTTTAATAGTTTTGTTGGGGTTATGGTTTTTGTGGAAATCATCCATACAATTGAGAGTAGAAATTATTATTGGGTATATGGAGAAGGATGAACAAAAAAGAGTTTGTTCTTACAGAAATGAAAAATAACAGATTGAGTGTAAATTGTAGTTTTATTGGGATTGGTTTTGTTGGGTACTTGGTATAATTGTATTAATTTATTAAATATAAATATAGGAATAACTTTCTTAACCATTGGAGCTTTGTCCGGTTTTGCTCGGTAATAACAATGAAGTAGTAATTTTCAGTACCTCATATGGCAGTAATTATCAATTATAATTAAATGTTAATAGTTTTAGTTAACAGAATTATTTTTAGAGTATCCAAACTGCAATTTTTGCAACTTGGGTACCTAAATTACAATTTTTATCAAAGTTTAGTACTCAACTTCGCTCTTAACTCCCCAAGCCGATACACTCGTGAACATATCGCGAATAAACTCGGTCAATACATGAACGAGTTTTGACCAAGTTTATTCGCGATATGTTCACGAGTGTATCAACTCATTGACGTATACTATATAATTCAAATATATTTCCTAAAAAAAATATAAATTTTGAAATTTGTGGAAAAAACACACATAAATTGATGTAATTAATGGTTAAGTTTTTTACAAACTTTCTTTTTAGCTTCTTAATTTTAGCTTCTTTATTTCAAATTTATCAATATTTTGATTTTATGTCTAAGAGAGTTGATTAATTTTCTAGAAAAAAATGGTTTTGACAATCTAAATTAATTTTGGCAGTGATTTTGGCACAGGTTTGTTTGTTTTATACTCCCTCCGTTCATAAATAAGTGCTCCATTTTGACAAAAAAGCTCTTACAATTTTGATCAAAGTATATAGATCTTGTATAGTTTGCTTACATTTCAAAAAATAAATTTTAAAGAGAGAGTTTGATTGAGAGATTTGAAAAGACTAGGCGGTGAGTCCAATTATGGAGTAATTGCAATATAACAGTAAACGTTATAGATTAGTACGTAGTAAGACTGTAAGATAAGAATATAAGATTGACTATTGTGATTTGGGGTGTGTTCAATTGGTGTGAAATTATTTGATCTGATTTAAATTGTTATGATCATTTTATTTTATCTGAAAATTTCTAAACTGATATTAATTTATTTTTTTATTATAGTTATTTTTATAGAATTTAAGTATTTTCTAAACTGATCTTATAATTAAATTGTTTGGAAAATAGATTTTATTTCAAATACATCATTTGAATTATAAAATTTAAATATTTCAAATGACATGATTTATCTTGTCATTTGAAATCCTTACATTGCTTATTACTTATTAGTCGTAGAATTTGGGCAAATTCATCATTTGAAATTCTTGGACATCCAAACACTATAATTGTCTCAATTCTAGAATCCAAACACACCATTATGATTTGAAATTTTCTAATTTGATTTGAATTTTTCTAAATGAATACGATTTAAACTTTATTTTTTCAAAAAAAAACATTAAAATGCTCAAATAAGTTAGAATCAAAATCAGCCTAATTATGTGCATTATTAAAATGGGTTACCTTGTCTATTCCATTGCAATCAACAACCCCACTCTACACTGTTTCACATCCAATTCACTCTCTCACCTTTCTTCTCAAAAATACAATTAATATTCTCCCCTCACCCAACTTCTTCACAATCACTCTTTTGATTTCTCCCTCAGCTCCCTCCTTAATATTCTCCCTTTTCATATTAAAAACACATAAAACTTGACAAAAATCTTCATTCTATTATATTTCATCCTCAAATTCAAAAGCATTATGAGAAACAAATACACCCACCACCATCTCCAACAAGAAGAACAAGAACAACATCATCATCATCATCATCAAAAGAAGAAGATTCCACAAAGAAGCAAATTCTTACCAACGCTATGCTCTTCAACAACCAAACAAGTCATAACGCATTCGGCTTCGCACCGGCGGTGCTCCTCCACCTCCACCACTTCCTCCCCCTCCTCCACGGCGTCAGAGGATCCTCTTTCCCCAAGAGTTGGCTGTATGGGCCAAGTCAAGAGAAACAACAGAGTTGGCGGCCTTCCTCCCAGGACTTTTGTCGGTGGTTTTCCCAGCACCACCGCCGCCTCTACCACCACTAGTAGTAGCAGTGGTTGTGCAAAAACCACCGTAAAAAGTCATGACCATATCAACAACAACAACTACAGTAGCAATAGCATTGTCAAGTACCAAAAGCTCAAGAGGTTTTTCTCTACCACCAGTCCAACCACCGCTTACGCCACCACGTCCGTGGGTAGGAGTGGGGCCCAGACCCACAAATCAGGAAGAATTACAACCAGTACTCATATTAAAAGCAGAAAAAACAGAGGAATTGTGGGAGATGATGATCATATTCATGGTACGGTACCCAGATCCAAGATTGATGCGAATTTTGGTGGAGCTATAGGTAGTGATTATAAAAAGAATGATAAGGGTAGTTTCGTAAATTTGATGGATATGGATCCTCCATTGCCAGTAGTGAAGCAGAATCAGCAGCAGGAGCAGAAACAGGGGAAGGAAGATGAGAATATGAGTCTGTGGAGAAGAAGGTCGAGAGGAGCTCCATTGAAGAGCTTACAGCTTCAACTTACACATCACCACACTACTTGTAATATGCTACTTCAACCAACTACTGTTTGAGGATTGAAGATAATATAAGAAGAAGATTTTCCAATTTCACTTGTAAATGCATTTATTTTTATTCTTCTTCTCTCTTTCTGTTTTGTTTTTTTTTTTCAGTTTGAATAGAAGAACTTGATCGTATTCAACTAGAAAATGTTTGGGGTGAGATTATCAACCAATACATTAAATTAAAATAAGTTATTATAAATTAGTCATTTCAAATTTCTTACTTTAATGCATTTCTAATCAATAAAAATTAATTTAAAAAACAGGAGGGTTGACAACCGGCTCCCATATTCAACTTGGATATAAATGTTTGACTGTTTGTTCATTTATAAATTTCAGAATAATGTAGTCTCCTAAGAGTTTGTTTACTTTTGGATTATATTCAGTTCAATTTAGTTCATTTCTATTCAGTTCAGTTCATCTCTATTAAATTCAATTAATATATTTCTATTCAGTTCAATCTCTATTCAACTAATGTAAACGAGCCCCTCACTCTAAGGGAAGTTATTTGCTATGGCCTTTAGTACTCCGTAGTTCAATGACCTTTAATTTGAAGTTTTGAACCATTTATTTTTCAATGTATTCGTGACTACGCCCTATAAATAAAGTACATGTATGAGATAAGCAGATGCCTTAGAGGTTAGAGCTGTACTGTTGTACTCCCTCATCTTAAAAACATTATGTATTCTTGGTTATAGAAATCCTAGGGTTCCACATTATGTACATAAGGTGTAGCAATGGGCAATAATAACCCATAGCATTATCATTTAAAAAATTATCATTTGTTACTTTAGAATTTTTTTAATGGACAAAAAACAAAACAAGTATGAGTTATCTTGTTTTTTCCAAGGACATTTTTAAAGCATCATACTCCACTAGTGTTTTCCTATAGCATAACTAACTTTTAGTATGGATAAAGTGCCTTATAAAACAAGAAACTCCCATGGTGCAAAAAAAGTAAAGTTGAGAATTGAATCAAGCCAGGTCGGGTTTGAGTCAACTCGTTCACATAAACAAGATGAATCCCATTAACTCTAGTCAAGCCCGTTCAATGTATGAGTCAAGTCATGCCGACCCACTTATTTAAAAGGTCAAGCTCCTCAAACTAATAATGGGTCAATTTTGTGTAAACTTGTTGAGTTATATTAGTTTTTGTATATTAAGTTGACGATTAGATAAAATCGTTTCCTATCGATTTATCTACTAAAATAAGTTGAAACACCTCAAATCTGACCTAAACCGTTTAATAAATTTGTTGTGTCTTGTCAATACATGTACTTAAACAAAATAATCCCTTCAAAACAAATCTGTAAATAACATATCGTTTTCATATCAGATTTTTGACCCGTGTCACATTTTCCTACCTCTGCGTTAAAAAAAAAGGTATTATTCATCAATAATGGGAGTATAGGGCTATGGATGGATATTAGTCCGGAAACGACCATAAATCCATAGTAATGCATTTTTGCAATAATATAATACAGGGCAGGAATCTCTAACCAGATTTAAAAAATGGCGAAAATCACATTAGTTTGGAACAGAGTAATTGAGAGATAAAATAAAATGTCTAAATCACTATGTTTCTTGAACACTAACAAAATAATTTAGTATTACTTTATTACATATTACGTACTTCGTACATTTCTAAAATTTGTACTAGTGTCAGGAGTGCAACTGTAAGTTATCCAATGTCACTCGGCCTCTAGTACCCAAGTCCGACATGGGCACGTGTCCAAGTGTCTGAGTGACTCAACAATTTTGGGAACATATACATTTGACTTTTATTAAAACATTTACACTCGACGATGGGCCTATGATTCTAGAAAAGGAGAGGGAAGGGTGGGGGGGGGGGGTGATGCTAATTGCTAAGCCATCAGCCTTGCTCCTTTATAAGTTATAAGGAGTCCATATCAGTTGGAAACATTTGTGTCCAGCACTCCAGCCCATCACGCCCAGCAGCTTTGGATCAGCACATATCACATGCTGTCCTTTGCGGTACTGTATCAGCTCTAGACTCTGGAGAGTAGATAATATATCCTCAGCTTTAATAGCGGTCATGTCGCTGAGCTCCTGCAGAATGAGAAGCCAAAAATAGTCATTACAACAGGAGATTAGGAAAAGTAAATAAATTAATTAAAGTTTTTTATTTTTCACAAAAAAATAATTAAAAATATTACAAAAAAGTATATTTGGATCATGAAATTAAAAATATTACCAAAAAACAGAATCTATGCACAGAGTAGTATTTATTTATTTTTCCTCTTATAAGACATCATTAAATCGAAAAAAATGAATCATAAAATTGAATTAAAAAAAGATGATAAAAAAGAAAAAGACATAAAACATAAATAATGATGAGAAAATAAAACGTTTATGGGAAAATTAGTAAAGAGGAAATGATAGGAACATGACACGTGTATGTTAGAGTTCTTGTTTTAAATATTTAAGTATAGATTTGTAATATGCATGGAGATCTGGAATATGGAGAGCAAAACTTTTATGCAGGAAAATTTTCCGATTTTTACAAAGAAACAAGTAACACAACTTGATCGAAATGTTTCCCTTGTGCTTTTTTAAGATATCCAAAAGAACACGAGTCCAGTATCCCCTATAGCTCGGCAGCCCCAAATCTGAAAGCGGTGTTTCAGGTGTACCGACCTTACCTTCTATCTTAGAAAGTTCATAAGCTGTTGCAAAAAACAAACATGAAAACATATAAGAGGGTAATTACTACACACATACAGTAGTACAATGCCAACTACCAAGCATAAAATTCCTACTGTGTAAATCGTAACAGCAGAGTCATCAATCAAGCCTTCAGAAGCATTAAAGTACCTCAATTGAAGCAGCAAAACATTACAAGGGAAAATGAGAAGAAGATGATAGCTTACAAAATGCAATAAGGAATTTGCCGTAGCCTTTCCTCTGGTATGGAGGAAGCGTAAGGATACAAGCCAAGTTATAGAATTCCTCTGAATGCTTTTCCTGCAAAGTTTATGAGCAAAGTAAAAGTTGAATTACTGGAACAAACCACCATCCTAATCAATAATCACCACTATGGAGAACAACATCAACCGACCCTGACTTTCTCAAGGCAAATTGGATTAACTAATGCCTCCATATAGTATCAGAAGAGTCTTCTAAATTCTAATGAAAGTGGTGCTCATAAAAAATAAATTAAAAAAAGGTGAAACTAAATTCATGAGACCTAGAAAAGTCCCGCCTAAAATTAGTTACACATACAAGCATAAGTCAGGTCTATTCTTCAGTTACACATTCAGTAATTCATAAGAGAGAAGTTCAGCAAACAAATGCAACTTTTGAGTTTTGACACAATTTTCCTCACTATCATCAAAACCCAATTTCCATTATGATTATGCAATATACAAAAACTGTTCATATGGCAATCTAAAGATCTGAAAGCGTCTTAACTCTTAACCTAACCAGCAAAGCAACCCACAAAAGAACTTTCCCATTACTATATATGCAGCAATTTCCTGACAGATATATTTGCACAAGTAATGCATTACCTTTGAAAAATAACCAACCATGCGACACCCTTGATCATCACATTCACAGAGAAAATAAAATAGGAAGAGGTCAACCGTCAACGTCATAATAAAGCGTCTTGTGGTCGAGAAACAGCTTTGCCAAATAACAAAGATTCTGCCCATAAACCTTGTTTTTCTTTCCATCAATCTGTATAAAGCATCACAAACAAAATGGATATCAAACAACCTGAAAGTGTCAGAGACTAAAAGAACTAAATATACTGAATATCATGCATCCAAAGTTCATCATCTTTTGCAATTCTACTTTCCCTTCAATAAAAGAATTGCACATCTACAAGAACAAACAAGACAGAAGGAGAGACCACCTCAAACATGGACAATGTTTCGCTCCTGTAAATCTCATCACCTGGGGGATGCTTAAGATCACATTTTCTCTGCACAATTTAGTCAACAAAAAACAATTTTGGGAAGAGTCAGATATTGTACAAGAATTAGAACAGTTCAAAACAAAACAAAAACAAAAACAGATGGCGCCTGCTAGAAGCCAGCCGTGTCCCCCCCCCCCTCCCCCACCCGAGCTATTTCTCCAAGTACCCCTTAGCTTTTACAAAATCCACAAGGTACCACCATGGTTTCAGAAATTCACCACGGTGTTAAATCAATGTTAAGTCTAAACATTTTTCTGACACCGTACTTCACCTACAAGACAAAACCTTCCCCTTCCAAATCCTAATTCCCAAACAAAAAGAAAACCTTGTTCTTCAACCTTCCATATCCTAACAAAAAGCCTCATCTCAACCTGAATTTTGCATACAGTAAAAATTCGAACTTCTGAAAATCGTTGGAGAAGTGCAACATATATAGTACACAAACTAGCATAGCAACCGTGCGATGCACGGCTTAAAAATCTCAATATTAATCTTGTAGTGATGTATACTTGCATAATTTACTAAGCATATAATTTGTTTTAAACAACATTATTTAAATCTTATACAATATTATTAATAATATAGTTGAAATGTAAAATCTTAGCTTACTCTATTATTACAATTACATAAAAGTTTCATATAATATATATATATATATTTAGCCGATCTTTGTGCTTGCATGCATGTTTAGAATTCTAAAACCAAAACAAATTTATGAAAACACAAAAGGCACCCTAAAAAAAATTCCAACATAATCATTTTCCAACAAACACGTACAACAGGGGAGAAAAAAGGCCAACATATTTTGAAAAAAAATTCGAGTGTACATTTTAAAAAAGTACGATTCAAAAAAAAAATTAAAAGAACAAAATTCATATTTTAAATTCTTTACAAATCGAGAGGCCTATATAGATATAGTTTTGTGGTATAATTTTAGCACAACTCAAAACATTGGATAACCTGCATAACACAATGGGTATCCTTTATTCAAAATATCGAGTAACGCCTATACAAAACGATGAATGTTGGATAAACCCTTTACAAAATGGAGCATAATCCCTACATAAACAAAATAGAGAGTAATAATTCTTATATAAAATATTGAGTAATCCATATATAAGTAATTAATAACTTCTATATAAAACATTAACCCCTATAAATATTAGCGAGTAACCCCTATATAACTAAATAACCCCTAACAATGTAAGGTAACCCCTATACAACTGAGTAATTTAAGAAATCTTTAGACTCTAACAAAACTCTATTCAAAACATCGACCAAAATTTTGAAAACATGGGACCGGGTTATGATGACAAGTTAGATAGTTATATTAATTATATAAGCCAACATGGGGAGCTATATATGGTGTCCTGTGAAAAAGTCTTTGTTACCTCCAACAATTTTATAAATTAAATTCAACAAATGTTATTCTTAATTATTAAGCAAAGTTATTACAAGCTATTTTTAAAAAAATATATATAATATTTTAAAACATATATAATTTGTATAAATAAAATGAAAAAAAAAATCAAAATTCATATTTTTTGAATTCCTTATGAATAGACATTAATATTGATACAATTTGTCACATTAAAATTTTGTCTTTTGATTATAATATGATAAAAATTTGATAGCCAATAAAGTACAGTGAATAGATTTTTTTTATCTTTTGTTCTTTATCGGGGATGAAAGAGAAAAGGTTAATGTCTGATTATTTGAATGGTTAAGAATTTTACAAACAGTTAATACTTTTCTCAAATCTAATACAAATTTGTCACATTAAAATTTTGTCTTTTGATTATAATATAATAAAAATTTGATAGCCAATAAAGTACAGTGAATAGATTTTTTTTTTTTGTTCTTTGTCGGGGATGAAAGAGAAAAGGTTAATGTCTGATTATTTGAATGGTTAAAAATTTTACGAATAGTTAATACTTTTCTCTAATCTTTGAAAAATAATTTACATCTTATTTTAAATTGAATATCCTTTTTATACATCTCCAAACTTTTCAATAGTTGAATCTTAATTTATAAAAGTTAAAGGGTGGACAAATATTCTTAATTTATAAGTATTCAAACATGTTAAAAAAATGTATTTCCATGAGTTAAGGGATAAAAAATTAAAATACATCTTTAAACAAATAACGAGATGTATAAGAGTATAATCTTATCGGTTTATCTCAATGAGCTAAGGGATAAATAATCTTATGATGTTAATAATTTTTTTTATACCGGTGTACCTAAGTTACTCGGACTTTGCGGGAAGTATCGGACAAGGATATGTGTCCAAGTGTCGGACACAACAATTTTATGAAAAATTTGAATGTTTTTGTTTCAAAATGAAGTGTCCAAGTGTCATACCAATGTCCAAGGATCGAGTGTTTGACATTGGTACTTGGGGTGAAACAAAGAGTCTGGGTAACACAGCGGTGTACATATGCATTCTTTAATTGATCCAAAAATAGGGAAATTTTTATTGCGGGAATTTAAATGGATGTATATATCATGGAAAATAATAAATAAATAAATAAAAATGTGAGAATGTATATAAAATGAATTATGAATGTATGGTGGAAAGTAAATTAATTTTTAAGGAATTATTTATAGGAAGTAAATCAAATAATGAAATGATATTTCTATAAGATTTATTATAGTATATCATTATTTTATGAAATTAGAAAAGATTTAACTACTTTTTTAGGCTAAGTAAAATAGGCGGGAAAAAAAATTAAAGAGAGAGCGACACGTGGCAAGTGATAGTTCGAGTTACTTCTCTTATAGTATATATATATATTGATATATTGATTTTCAACAGTGAATTTTGGGTATACAATCTCAGTTTATGGTGAACAAAAGCAAGGTATGAATTTCTTCATTCTTTTTGGATGTTGAGTTGAATGCTAAATCCTAAGTTCTTTATCGTAATTTTAATTTATGGGGTTTAGAATCAAACAAATGTGTTTTTTTTTTTACAATTCTTTTTGCTTGTGCAGAGTATGCAGGGAGTATGGTTGACATCTGTTTACAAAGAACAAAAAATTGGTGTTCGAATTATAGACGTTGATGAGGTAAATTTCTTAGACTTTGTTGATGAGATTATTAAACAGGGTTGTAAGCAAGCTGTTTTATTGCATGAGCTTTGGAGAATGTACTCTATACTATTTTCCATCTAGGATAGAAATGAGGTCGGAAATTAATGATGACAAAACCCTAGTAACAATGTTGAATTTGTTCATGGGGAAGGGGGAGGACGAGCTTAATATTATGATAATGGACACCGAACAAGTCAAGAAACCTATGGTGTCAAGTTCTTGGCTTGTAAAACATTTGAGGGAAGATTTTGCTGCCACACCAGAGATTACTATTGACTCTCTTCAGAAGCTTTGAATGGACAGATTTTGGATCAAAATTAGGAATGGAAGGAATTGTTGTTCAAAGTTAGAGTTATGGCCAAGGAGAAAATGCATGGTGGGTTTGCTGAATCCTATAGGTTGTTACCAGCATATGCAGAGGTGATTCAGAATACCAACCCTGCAAGTACCTTGATCACATGGAAAGGTAATAATAGATTAGTCACCCCCACATACAAGGCTTATTTCTTCTCATTTGCAGCTCAAGTTAATGATTTAATTAAGGGATGTAGGCCAATTACAAGGGTTTTTTGGTTTTGATGATATGCATTTGAGTGGATATTACAAGGGTTCTTTTTTGACAGCTATGAGCATTGATGGCAACAATGAAATATTTCCTATAGCATGTGGTATTGTAGCCGACCCCACTTATGGGAATAAGGCTTTGATTGATTGATTGATTGATATGAGATTGTGGACAGTGCTCAGTGTTGATAGTTGGTTGTACTTCTTTAGAAATTTGAGGACATTGTTTAGGATGCATGGGGTTGACAAGGACTCACATTCATCAGCGATAGAATGTGGGTAAACATTTTTTGGTTTGGTTGTACAATTTTTCATGCATATACATTATACTCATGGCAGTAAGGTTATTGATGACTTCAAATTGTAGGGTGTTGAAAGTGCTTTGCAGAAGGAATTGTAGCCAACATTTATATGGAAACTTCACCAAAGTTGGATACATCGGTGGTGCTTTTCATATATATAGGGTCAGGATCATGTGAGAAAGGTTCTTTAGGTGAGAAGGCTTGTTTATATGAGAAAAAATCTTGAGCGTTGATTTATTTTGATCTAAAGGTTAAGATTTTATGGATTTTTTTAACTTAAAACAATTTAAAAAAACCTAAAATTCCTCCCCTCCCTTCCTTATAATACGTAGGATTAGGAATTTTTATTTTTTTCTTTTTTTTATTACTTTCTAAAAAAACAGTTTTTTTTTTTTTTTGTTTTGAATATTTTTATTTTTAAAATATCAATTTTATGGATTTTTTTTCTAGATTTGTTGTATTAAAAAAAAAAATATATTCGAGCGTAATTTAGAGTATGACTAATGAAATGTTAGAACATAGTTCCTAAAATTTAGAACATGGCTATAAACTTTAGAGCATATACATATATAACTCAATATTCAATTAAAAAATTGAAATTTACATTTTTTATTTAAAAAAATTATAATTTTGAGGCTTAATTTTTTAAAAAAGTTGTAATTTGCTTTTTTTTTTTTAAATAAATATTTCAAGCGCATAAAATAATCAACATTAGATCAAAATAAATCAACGCTCTAGTTCTATTTTATATGGTTTGGAAACTATATTATAAAAATTTAGAACATGACCCGTACAATTCAGAATATGAATCATAAAATTTAGGATATGACTTATAAAAATTTTAATATTTCATATACTTTTTTTTAATCTATAGTTCATATACTTAAAATAAACCCAACAATAAACTGACATTTTCTGCATACATACACATATTAGAACATGACTTATAAAATTTTAAACATGGGTTGTTAAATTTACAACATAGCATTTAAAAATTAGAACAAAGCTTATAAATTTTGAACATTGCTTATAAAATTTTGAACATGGCTTATAAAATTTTGAACTTGGCTTATAAAATTTTGAACATGACTTATAGAATTTGGAACACGAGTACTTACGAACAAATAAACAAATAACTTGAATTTTAGATATTTTTTATTTTATGAAAAAAAAAACCAATTTTTTGAATTAAAAAATTATTTAAAAAACGTATTTTAAAAAAACCAAAAAAAAACAGATTTTTTTTTTTGCTATAAAAAATAGAAATATACTTCTTAAATTAAATTACCAAGTTGCCTTTACTAACAAAAACACAAGATCAAATAACAATCCTTAGATCTAAAATTATAAGCGGTGCAGATGTTTTCTCACATAAAAGTCTTTCTCACCTAAAGCACCCTTTCTCACACGATCTTATTCCTATATATATATATATATATGGGCAGATGCTGACTTTTATGTATTATTCAACAAAGCAATGGAAAATATAGGCAAAATGGATGCTGGAGCTAAGGTTTATTTGAGCAATGTTAAGGAGTAGTGGTTCAGACTCCAGACTCCAGACACAAGTTTGAACCACATGTTTGTTGTGATCATAACACAGCCAATTTTGTTGAGCCCTTCAACTCCCTACAAAAACCTTACAGGGACCTTCCTATTATAACTTCACTGGAAGGTAATTGATACAATCTTCTGTTTGACATTTTTGTGTGTTTGACAATGTGCTAAGCTCTTTTATTTTCATTGCAGCCATTAGAGGGTGGTGTATGAAGAGAATTGGAATGAGGTTTGACAAGGCAGTAACTGACTATGCTGCAGGTTTGCTGGAACAAAGAGAAAATGAATCTAGGTTGTGTTATGTTGTGTCAGTAGGTGGTGGTGAATTGAGAGATGGATGTGTATTATTCCCCATTAAACTAGATAATAGCCTTAATAGGACGTATGTGTGAAGTGTGGCAAGCATGGATTAAGGGTCATATATGACCGGGGATTAGAGCCATTGAACCTTGTGTCTCCATTTTACAAAGGCATATACTACAAATTAAGTACAAACATATTACCACCACCCATAAAAATAAGATAAGTGCAGGGAGGCCAGCAAAATAAAGAAAAAGAGGTAGAAATGAGAAAAGAAAAGAGAAAACAACAACCACAGCGAAGTGCTTCAAAGAAAGTGGGGCACAACACAAGAACCTGTCAAGGCGGATCAACATCAAAGGAGAGAATTACAGCTGAAGCTGCTGCTACTAGTAGCCAACAGAGCTCTGCAGGTAAGAAGAGAAAGAAAGCAACTGGACCAAGCAATAACTCAGAAGCTAAAGCAACAATAAAGAACGGATCGGACAAATTGGTACGTACTCCATGAAAAGTTAGTTGCGTAGGTTAATTTTGTTGCTAGTGATGATCTTTTGGAGTTGAAAATGTTGAACAAAAAATAGCTTATGCATTTTTATGTTTTTTTGCCTTACAATTTGAAGTTAGTTGTCAATGTTTATAGGCATTTTGATGGCGCGGCTAAAACCACTCTATCATGGCTTTTCTTATTTTGCAATGAAGCAGCTTAAATGAAAATATATCCACTGTATCCTGCTGCTTTGCCGAGCCAATTAAAGTTCTTGGTTTGTAGTAGAGTGCAAGAAGTAATGGGGAGAAGATTTAGTCAAAATGATAGGTTTTGGATAGCTTGCTTGTCTTTAATTGTTTCTTTGTATACCTGTATACATGTCTACGCTCATAGGATGTAAGAAATAATAATTCCTCTTGATTTAAAAAAAAAATAAAATAAATCCAGAGCTAATGTATTTATTTTTAGCATCACTGTGACATCTTGAAGATCCGCCGGAGAAAGTTGAATATTGATTTGAAAAAAACTATATGAAGATGAATAGCACTTCTGATGCAGAACGCAAGATGGAAAATATGTTCAATCCTCGGTTGCTTGTTTATTATTATATAACTAGGTTAGCACCCGTGCGGATGCACGGCTTTTAAAAAAATAATTGTTAAAATTTATTTTAATAATGATAATCTATAATTTGTAAGAAAAAGTTGAAATTAAGTAGTTTTTGTTTTATTCTGTAGCAAGGTTACACTTGAATAAGTACAATCTTCACAAAAATATTTTATTTTTATTACACTTATATAATTTTAATTTAATTGTAATGAAATTATATATACATATATACTTTATTTTAAAAAGATTAGTACAACAACTTTAACTTATGAAAATTTTAGTAAGATTGGATATTCTTATTAATAAGTTGTAACTAAAAAAATATTTAGATTTAAGCAAAAATAAGTGTGTTTTAATTCAACTTATTAAGCAATATAGACATATAGTACGGACTTGAATAAATCAGTATATCATCAATGAACACAACCACAAACTTATCAAGATACGGCCGAAAAACTCTATTCATCAGGTCCATGAAAACAGCTGGAGCATTAGTCAATCCGAAGGGCATAACAGTAAACTCATAGTGCCCATAGCGAGTTCGAAAGACTGTCTTCTGAATATCATTCTCCGCAATATGAAGTTGGTGATATCCAGATCTCAGATCAATTTTAGAGAACACTCCAGCTCCCTTTAACTGATCGAACAAATCATATATTCTTGGCAAAGGATACTTGTTTTTCACTGTAACATTATTGAGCTCCCTGTAATCAATACATAGGCGAAGACTCCCATCCTTCTTCTTCACGAATAGAACATGTGCACCCCAAGGGGATACACTAGGTCGAATGCACCCCTTGTCAAGCAATTCTTCCAACTGAGCCTTAAGCTCTTTCATCTCAGCAGGTGCCATCCTATAAGGAGGCTTAGAAATAGGTCCAGTTCCGGGCATCAAGTCAACACTGAATTCAACATCACGTTTCGGAGGCATTTCAGGAATCTCATCAGGAAAGACATCTAAAAATTCTTTGACAACTCGAACATCTTCAATGTGTGGCTCTTCCTTGCTATATCATGAACGTGGCAAAGGTACATTGGACATCCCTTCCTCAAGTATGATTTTAGAGTCAAAGTAGAAATGATTTTAAAAGAAAACCCTTTGTAAAACTCATGGACTCCACTAGGACCAACTACAGACACTTTTTGTTTCTCACAATCAATCTTGGCCTTATACTTACTAAGTCAATCCATCCCTAGTATTACATCAAAATCATGTAAAGGAAAGACTATCAAATCAGCTACTAGGGTGGTACTACCACACATGATGGGGACATCAGAATACAAGGTATGACAAGACACACTGACACCAGAAGGCATAGAAATATCAATCTCACAAGTTCTAGAATTTTCTAAGTGCAACTTTTTCACAAGGGACTCAGACACAAAAGAATGAGAAGCACCAGAGTCGAATGGAACATAAGCATGTATCGAATGGATAGAGAAAGTACCAGTCACCACATTGCCCTTGGCGTTCGCCTCAGTCTGGTTCATCACGTGCATATTCCCAGAGTTCCTCTTGGCATCACCTCTATGAGCTTGAGTTGCATTGGAGGTCCCTCCACTACGATTAAAGGTCGCATTCCCTGGAGTAGAAGATGGAGGATTGTTGGCACTATGGGGTTTCTTATCGGATTGTGCTCCATTTCTTGAACTTAACTCAGGTCGAAAATTCTTAGACCTTGGGTTGGTAAAACATTCATAAGCACGATGCCCCTTCTTGCCACAATGGTTACACTCTACAAAGTTACCATTACAATCTTTACCCGGGTGGTTCACATTACAATGCTTGCAGTAGAATACCCGTTCAGTCCTTTGGTTTTGGCTTTGGGGTTGGCTCTGGGAGTTCATGGAATTCTGATTGTCCTTCAAATACTGTTGGCTAGAGCCTCCCTTGTTAAAGCGGCCACCAGAATCACGGTTCCCAAAGTTTCGATTCCTGTTAAAGCCCCCTTTTTCCTTGTTGTGGCCATTGGAACCAAATGTCTCCCTTTTATCAACCATTTGGGTAGACCCAGAAGGAGTGGATTTTTGCTTCTTTGCAGCTAGTCTCTTTTCCTCAATCCTCTCAGCATTACATGCACGGGTATACACCTCTTTCACTGTAGCATACTCACCAGCACCCATTCTAGAATGAAGCTCAGGATCTAGCTTCTCTTCAAATTTTACAGCTCTCTCTTGCTCATCAGGAACTAGCCCTTTAGCAAAACGAGCCAACTCCTGGAATTTCACATAGAAATCATGAACGGACATGTCTCCCTAAACGAGGTCATTAAATTCCGTTCTCTTTCTCTTTCTCATGTGAGCTGGAAAGAACTCATCACGGACTGCTTTCTTGAACTCAGTCCAACCAAACTCTCTTTCTTCCATATGCTCTTCTCCTTCTTCATCCACAATGACCTTTGTAGTCAGTTCAAACTTGTTGTGAGTCCACCAGAGATCCGCATCCTCAACCAAGTAATAGGAAGCAGAATCGACCTTCATATGATCAGGGACCTTGAGAGATGTGAAGATTTTATCAAACTCTCTAATCCAGTTCTCCATCTTTATAGGGTCTCCTTTACCATCGAATGTAGGCGGTTTCTTTTGGTCAATTGCTTTGGAAATAGCTGTAGTCTTGGTGCCAACATCATCAGGAGTAGGATTAGCAGGAGTATTGATAGCATTAGCTTGCGCTGCAGCAAGTCTCTCCATAGCTTCAGTTAAGGCTTGAGTGGATTGAGCTATTTGGCGCATCATTCGACTCGAACTTGAGCGTTTACCATGTTTCTGTTTATGCAACATCTTAATATTGCAACATAACAAAATAAACAAAATGAGTTGTCATTGACAATCCATAGTTAGAAGTAAAATAAAACAACAAAGATAACTCACACATTACTAACAACTATAAGTTTCTCAAATCAACCAATTAACCAAGTAAATAATAATAAGAGGAAAACAAAAGAAAGAATGGCATCAATACACAATGACTAGTCCCTTATTCCCCATATCTCAACCTCACAGCGGCTTTCAATATTTTAACAATTTTATTTACCTATTCTTATTTAAAGTTATACTAATTAAGTCTTAGTAACCTAGGCTCTGATACCAACTGTAACAACCCTAAATTTTCCGATATGAAAATAATACATATCACCTGAAGTAAAACTCAGAAAATCTCAAGGTTGTTATGCCGCGATAACTAATTATAGTCACCGCAAGGCTAGTGGTTCTACCTGTAAACTAATAATTAAAAGATTAATTAACTAACTATTACAGTCCAACAAAGTAAACCAAAAATAGTTATTACAACCCAAATTAAATTCTAATTATAATTAAATGACAACGGAAGCCTTAATAAAGTATAAAATCTAAAAAGAAATGATCGCACTCCTTAACCCAACCAGCCAACCACCATCAAGTCCCTGCACATTGAACATTGTAATATCAGCCAAAGGCTGAGCAAGATTTCACACTATAAATAAACAAAACTAACCAATGTGCAGGCAAGACATATAGGAATATCTTGCAAATTCATTTCCAATCTGTACAGGGTTAAATAGCAATAGGAACAACTTCTCAAATAAACTTTAATCTACTTTTAAGAATAAACTTTAAGACAATACTTTCGAAATATGTGAGTAGGAAGTATTAAATAAAAAATTCAATGAGCTAGCTAGGCTCACTGAATAAACACACCAAAGTCCCTAGTATGCATACCCCTTACTTGATAACCCACCAAGAAGGAAGACAATTGGCAAGAGTACTGATCAACGTACCCCCAACTACTATATAAAATGGTTGAGACATTGTTAACTCAACCTACTTCCAAACTCGGGGAATACCGCTTACCGGCAACCCCACAATAAAACTAGAAACCCTCGTAAGGGTGAGGAACTTCCTCCTTTCAAAATCTTAGCTTGGTAACATAGAGGAACTTCCTCGTTTCAATATAAAATAATTTCACAATACAAGTTCTCAAAATAATGTCAAATAAATAATAATCATAACTGTACAGGTTTAGTAAGAAATCTTACCTTGTCAGCAACAAAATATAATCAACCTCAGATGTCAAGTCAAAAAGGTTCCTCTACAAACCCGCGATCTACAACATAATAATAGTGTATAAGTCACTTGACTTACAAATTACCTATATTTGCTACACTACAAAAGTCATTATAAGTCAACTATACATCTATCCAAACTAATCGGAATTTGCTCATACATCAACCAAATATCACTAGATACTACCAACCTATAACCCAAAATTATAATAATGGTACTTGACAATTAATTCACACATCACAATCAAACACTAGTTACTACTATTCTATTAAAATCAATCTACTTATATACTAACAACACTAATATACACAACACTTATATACTAACAACACTAATATACACAACACTTATATACTAACAACACTAATATACAAACAACACTACTATACTAACAACACTAGTATACAAAACACTTATATACTAACAACACTAATATACAAACAACACTATTATACTAACAACACTAGTATAAGTTGTATATCTAATAATAATATATCAACTATATATATTAAAATCACAATCAACAATGATGCCAACAACACATTATAATAGTTCTAAGTATGATTTTCCCCAACTTAGGGTACCACATAACATCAAGAACACTCAAACAACTATACGAATAAACTAACAATTATACTAACTACATAATTAAGTCAATACTTACATATAAATCAACTAACACATGACATAATTCAATTTCCCCAATTCAATTACTCAAGAACCCTAGATGAACAAAACCCTAAAATGAATAAATTTGAAGTTAAACTTAAGATCAATACTTGCTTTGATGGAAGTTTAAAATACTTATGAAAAGACTCGAAAATCACTCATTTTGCTATGAAATTCGACCCCAAATCTTAAGGGTTTAAAAATTCATTTTGTTATGTTCATTCACCCACAAAAGTGACAAAAACTAAAGGAAGATGAAGATGAATGAACAAGATTTATGAGTGATTAAGATTGAAGTGTAATCTAAACAAAGAAAAAAAAAAATTTTTAAAAAAAAAGAAAAGAAAAGAGGGGGACGAACCTGTTGGTGTTGCGGCAGAGAAAACTTCAGGGTAAGCTTCAAATGAACTCCTCTGAGTTCAATTCCCCGTTTTCCCTTTTTGTTTGTTTTTTTTTTCCTTTATTTTTTTTATTGTTGTATATATATATATATATATATATATATATATATATATATATATATATATTTATTTATTTATTTAAATATCCTTTTATCTTACTTATTTAACTTTCTTATCACTTAGGGACTTAATTAGAGATCTAATAACTATTGATCACTTCTAATGTTAAAATGAGAAATAATATTTTTAATAAAATGGGATATAAAATTACTTTAGTAAAATTATTTAAAGTAATAATAACTAAATAAATAATATAAAAATATGGGGTGTTACAGGCAAGATTTGGGTCACATAACTGTGCAACTCAATTTTCAAGCCAAAATGGGCAGAGTTACACAACAGATCTGTGCAACATCAAGAGAGCTCCTAAATCATGACACGAACGTGCAAGGTATGCCTGCACGGTCGTTTAGGCCATTTTTCCATATTTCCCTTCGCTTCGCCACAACTGTGCAACGATAAGTAGCACATTCGTGCAATTAAGTTACACGACTGTGCAACTTAAAACTGCACGGTCGTGCTAGCCTGCAATGCTTTTTTTCCGCGAGTTTGTTATGTTTTGGCCGTGTAATTAGTTAATTAGTGGCCTTTTGTAATTGGGGGTTAAGCATACTTTTAGACGGAATTAGAATACTCTCTCTCTCTCACTCTAGTTTTACATTTTCTCTCTCCATTTTTGTAAGAAACACACATTTAATCATCCATTTAGATAATTAAACTATTAGAGTTTGCTTTTGATCATTCAATATCTTTTTTACCAATTGATCTCAAGTTTAGTAGATTTAATTGTTCATTTTAGCTTGATTTCTTACCAAATTCTTGTTGATTCTTTAGCTTTGATTGAGATTTGATTTGGCCATGTTTGGAATAGAATTAATTCATTTGATTGTGAGTGTTGCTTTAATGGCTTTCTTTAGTGAGTAGTCTGTTTTCTAGGGATTACATGACTTAATGTTATAGATTTTGGAGGTTGAATTGATCATTGGATTGAATAAGTGCTTAAATAATTTGATTGTATTTTCTCCTAGATTTCTTGATTTTTACATGATAACTTGGTGAAGTTGTTATGTGTTGTATTGGTAATTTTGAATAGATTTTCATGATTGCTTTCAAGTTTTCTGTGTAGAAATTTTCTAATTACTAGAGGTAGTAATTATTGGAATTGTGAATCATTGGGAAAATTAATGAATTCGAATTTGAAATTAATTGAATTAGCTAATCGATAGAGGTTGATTTGATATTTTGATTTATTTTAGAATTTTCTAAATCTAATCGAGGGAAGATTTAGGATTGAATTCATTGATAATTTTAATGTTTTACTTTGCAATTGAGTTTCCCAAGCATGGTTCATATTCAATGATTTTAATTGCTCCATTTGAAGTAACACTGGGGAGTATAATCCTTAGATTTTAATCATTTGTCTGTTAAGTTGAGTACTTAGATTTTAGTTGACATTCTCATTTTCCAAACCCAGAAACAAGACCCGAATCGATTAATCTCAACCTAAGTCGACTAATTTATTGTGGATCGACCTATCTTACCAATACTACGTATTTGAGTTAGGTTTACAAATAGTATATTTGATAGGCGCCTTAGGGGCATGATACCCTAGGAGTCGATCAGTGACCCAAGAAGGTTGGTAGTTGAGGAGTTTTCGTTTGATTTTTTGAATATTTCCAGTTAGTTTGTGGGGGAGGGGGTCATTTGCTTTGTTTGAGATTCATTTGATTTTTTTTAGGATTTCGTTTGATTTTTTAAGTTAAATCTTTTTTTGGAGTTTGAATTTTTTGTTTGAATTGTTTGAGTTACTTATGTTTTTTTGGGGGGATTTTGCTAGAATTTTTTGGGTTTCCTAAGTTTGTAAGTTTTCATTTTCTATTGGCCTCAAATTTTATTTCTTTTGTTTTTTAAAAAAAAAATCGCTTGAGGTTTTCTTTAATTTTTCGTTTGATTATCCATTTTTCTTTAAATAATTTGCTTGAGATCAATTATTTCATCTCTCACTTTAGTACCCTTATTTAATAAAGATGAATTGCTAAACAAAGATTTTTTTTACTTACTAAAACCCCCTTGTGAACGAAATTGCCCTTGACCCCTTATTAAATGAGGGATGCATTTAGTAACACCCTTAATAAAGTTATCCTACACAATTTATTAAGTAAATCTTATGAATTTCTTTTCCCTATATTTCCTTAAATTTTATTGAAAAATCTCACCTAAATAGTAATAAAACTTTTTATTTTTTTCCATATTTTTCCAACTTTAATTTGTTCTTCTTTTTTTGTCATCCTTCTGACGTTTGACATCATTTTTTAGAGCTCGTTTAGTTCATCATGGAAAATTAATTACTAAAAGAAGTCTTTCTTTTACTTCTCATTCATGTATATATGCTAATCCAAAGGGAAAAAGAATAGAAAAAATTCAAAACAATAATTCGACATTTCACAGGTTTTCTCACACTAGTCCAGCCTTTCAAAAATCTTATAAGAGTCTGATCTTTTTACATGGTCTTCTCATTGTCGGTGAACTGAATAACAAGTTAATTTGTTCTCTTTAACCCTATACATCATAACAAGTTATTGAATTTAATAATCTATCTATATAATAATTTAGGAGAGTTCTCTTTAACCCCAATGGAGGCCTCACATTCAATCCCTCCAAAATCACCTATTTTTTGTATTTAAAAACAACTAGAGTGATCCGGTACAAATGCACCGGACATACTTAGAATGTTGTGATAATATGTTTACATTTATTTTCCCTTATACCGATCAATTATTTAGAAGTTGTAGTTAGCTAGGGTAATTTTCATTTGGAAATTTTATGAATTTTATTTTAGATAGTAAATTATATTGTAGATTTTATATATTCATTGTGGATAATGAATATTTATTACAGAGTATAAGTTAATAAGGTTCAGGAAGCTAAGTTATTATGTTATTTGACTTTAATGTGCTAGGGGTATATGGTTTAATTTTTTTTAATATTCATCGTATTATTTATTGGTTTGTATACATGTAAGAGGTGTAAATGGGTCGTTTGAGTCAGGTATGGATTGGGTTGGATCATTCGAGTTCAAGATCTTTTAGTTTTCATATTCGGGTCGGGTCATCTTAGCCACCTCCGCTTGTATGCTCAAATAAGAACGTTAATATGATGTTACATTCAATTCGATCAATTATCTATATATTAATTAAGTTTATCATACAAATACATTTTTTTAGATATTGTTTAACTGCCATATTTTATCATTATCTTTTCATCAAAATAGTTAAGTTTATTTTATCTGTCGATGAATAGTGATTATAATATATGTATTATGAAGGTTTTTTTTTTGTATTTTTTAATTGAAGGGTGGAAGGAGGGATGATTACGTTACGATGGCTTAAAAAATTTAATAATATTGAATGCGCATGTTAAACCGTTAAATAGTTTATTCCTTTGATGATTTTTTTTTTATTGTAGGTTAGGTAGTTATATAATAAGAATTTTTTTATTTTTTTTTTAAAAAGTAGATTAATGAGAGGCCTCCATTGGAGGTTTGGAGCCCTCTCATCAATTTAGTTTCTTAAATTATTATATAGATAACTACCCATTGCATGACCAACTAATTAAATGATTTAAATCTACTCAAATAAAAAAAATAAAAAAAAAACCTAAATGAATTAGTGATGTCTTTACAATTAATCCCCAAAAAAACCAACACTCCTTTTATAACTATCCTCGAATAAAGTTTATCTGGCATCTAAAACTCGACCCGAAGTACACAAGACCCAATTTCGGTCCGAAACGAAAATCTGAAACAACATCCAAAATCCAAACTCATTTGATCTGCAACTATAATTTAAAAAACACCACTATCCGAAACAGTTTGATCCAGAGGAATTGGGTCCGAAAGGGTCCTAATCAGAAGTCCCACCCGATTCGAATAGTACAATAATTTGAATTAGGCCATAATTCGAAATGGTCCGACGATCTACTCTGACCCGCACGCTCCTATTGTCATGTCTAATTATAAGTTGTAATCACCCACAATAACTAAATCTTACTATTTGAAAACAAAATGATAATTAAACAATAATGATCAAAGTGTCATTTTATTTTTATGGATTGGTGTTAGGTTCTCAATTTAACTTTGTATTTTATGAGAAATTTTTAAAATAATATATGCATGAATTTCTAAAATTTACATTATATAAATCGGTGCATTTGTTCATTCTAGTTTCTTTAATTTTATAAAACCCTCTTTTTCCTCCCATCTCCTTCTTTTCCTCTTATCTCTTATCTATCATGCACAAACTTTTCCCTCTCATATCTCAATCTTCTCATTCTCTTCCTACATTATTAATTAACTTAGCCATCAAACACTGCACCTAATCCCACCTTCTTGCATCGTCTCCTTCCTCTTTTTTTTTTGTCTAATTAACCTACTTATGTTACTGAATTATCTCAATCGGTTATGGACCAAAATACGAAGACCATGTAAAAAGGTCGAATTATTTTAAGATTTTTGAAAGGTTGGACCATGAAATTGAATCAAATCCCATTGTTTGTAATTGTAAATTTGTAATCTGGTTCGGCATCGCACAATTATCATCAACGAAAATAAATTACGACAACCAACCCTTTCTTTCAAGGGGATCGAATCTTCTTTGAGGAATAATTATTCACATAAAAACGAAACCTGATTAAACTAAAAAACAAAGATAAAAAAAATTAAATTAGGACATTTCATCGATTATTCTCTTTTTTTTTTGCTTTTTATTGGAGGATATGGTTTAGGAGAGAGAAGGGAAGGATAGGGGTTTTCATCCTATTCACCTATAAGCCTTGTTTGTTTCACCTTATTTCAACACATCTAAACTTAAATATTTAAAATAGGATGTTTTAGTGCCACGTGTTCACCCTTTACCTCTCCTCCTCATGACACGTCACATCACTCATTCATCAACCCATCAATTAATCTCTTCCTAATAGAAACTTGTGCGTTACTTTTTCATTTGCATAACTATTCATTTCAGCTCCTTGCTCCTTAATCGTCGCTCCCCTTCACTATTAATTGTCCTCCATCTTCCTACCAGTTGAGGTTGTCTGCCACAATAATAAGTACATACAATCCAGTTTCTCAAATTTAAGACCATAATGTTCCAATTGCTTTGGTCTACTGCGGATTTGGGTAAGCTATTGTACGTTATCATTATTCTGAGTTTTTTTCCCATTTAGTTTGATGTTATCAGTTGATGATGTTCAAATTGTTTTGTTCTGAGTATGATTTGGGTGATTTGGGTTTTTTTTTCAAAACATATTGAATTTATAATTTCTAAAAATAAAAATAAAAAAAAAAAATTTAATGATAAATTAACTAACCATCTTTTTAATCTTTTTAACTTCCTTACATTGCTTGGTTTTTAATTCATAACTTTTTTTATATCTTAATTTAATATTAAATGCATAGTTTTAAACTCTTATTTACAGAGTACATGCTCTTATTTATATGCATGTTCAATTTCTTTATTTGATTTTATATACATTGTGTATATGAATAGACGTTTCTTATATATTTATGGTAAAACATTGTAATTTTTCTGATGCATAGTTAATTTATAAGTCAAACAAAATCTCGTGCAAAACATGGGGTTAAAACTAGTTAGTATTTATTTTAGATCATATCTTAAAAAGAAGAATTACAAATTAGATTAGATGATTTAATGATGTTTTTAAACATCTTTAATTCCGTAGCAAAAATTATTATTATTAAAATCTCATATTAAAAAACTATTAATTAATACAACTAAAATAAGATCTCAATTGATGCAATACATTCATACTAAAACAGATCATGAAAAAAATTTAAGATCATATCAAATCAACAAATATCAGGTATTCAGGTGAATCAATTATGAACTTGGTGATTTTGTTTACAAATAAACAACCAAAATTTTAAAAAAGAAACCTATAGATAATAGATGGGCCCGGAACCACCCGACTCTGTGGTCTCGCGCATCCCAACACTAAATTAAAAAACCCACGTGGACCCTCTCACTCTACAAATGTTCACACATCAAAGTAACAATGTTCACACACTAAAAAAGAAATGTTCATACAATTATGCACAAATATTCACTACATATTGTTATGATGTCACCTTTAACTTGTGATTTACAATGTTCACCAACTTATATAAATATTCACCAAACACAAACTAACATAACAAAATCAAAAGGTCCAACACATGCAATAAAAATATCAAATGTTCATAAAAAATGTTCACAACAGAATTATCAAATGTTCATCAACATCAATTTATCAAATGTTCACAACAAAATTCTTAAATATTTATGAACATCAAATTATCAAATGTTTACAACAAAATTATTAAATGTTCATCAACATTAAATTATCAAATGTTCACAATAAAATTATCAAATATTCGTCAACATCAAATTATCAAATGTTCACAATAAATTTATCAAATATTCATCAACATCAAATTATAAAATGTTCATCAATATCAAATTATCAAAAATGACAACAACAAAATTATCAAATGTTAACAACAAAATTTTCAAATATTCATTAACATTAAATTATCAAATGTTCATCAAGATAAAATTATCAAATGTTTACAACAAAATTATCAAATGTTCACCAATATCAAATTATCAAATGTTCATAGGAAAATTATCAAATGTTCACAACAAAATTATCAAATGTTCAAGTCGTTTGGACCGCGACCACCCAGCTGCATGGTTCCGGGTCCACCCAATAATTTGCGAATAGAAACAAGAAAAAGGGACGTACGACTTTCAATTTTTTTATTTTTTTTAATTTATTTTTTTAACCTTTTTTTTGGTAAAGGATTTTTTTTAACCTTATACTAGGTTATCACTTATCCCCGTGCAGTACATGATTTATTTACTTTGTTCTTATAAGAAAATGATGATGTAATGATTAATTTTGGAGGGAAAATTTTCATAAGAATTTAACATGTGACATCAAATAACATCGGCATATATATATATTTTTTTTAAATAAAGATCAATTCATTGATAAAAGAGTGACATCTACAAAAGAGATCAAATCCAATAAATACAAACAAAAATGAATTAAATAAGATTCTAACTCTATAAAACTATGATAGTTGATGAGATCTGACATTGATGAATCCCTCGCCTTAGATTTCACATCGCTGTCCTTTGCAGCCTTTTTACAAGGGGTCTTGCGACCTGTTGTAGTTTTTAAATTGAGTACAATTTAACCCAATTGATTGCACATGTAGATTTGAGATCTGATTCGATACTGCATAAGCCTTTATCAACAAATTCATTCTTCCAAAATCTAATCTTCCATAAAGGAAGAAAAGAAAACACAATCCCAAAAAAACTCCCATTAAGGGTCTGTTTACTTGTGTGTAAAACGTTTGCGATGTAAAATGATTTTCCATGTAAAACATTTTACCTTGTAAAACTCATTTTCATAGAAATTTTCCAATATTTACTTGCACGGAAAATACGTTTTACTCTCAAATTTGGGGGAAAATGATTTCACTATGGTGTAAAATGAGTTTTCACTCCAAATTTTACATTTTATTTTTTCACCCAAAGTAAACGATGTAAATGGGAAAACTATTTTCAAGGAAAACATTTTACGCTCTAGTAAACGGAGCCTAAAGGAGACAAAGAACCTAAACATTGGATAGAAAACTTATTAATGATAAAAAAAAAACAAATTAAAAGAAGATTTGAGAGTTACCATAATAAAAAAAGATAATAACCCCTATGCTAAAAAAGAGGTTAGTGTTTTTAGATTTTTGAGGAGAGAAAAGACTATTTTTTTACGCCTATTCTTTATTTTAACATCAGTATATTTTATTTTAATATATACTTATAGATTTCGAACAATTATAAGTTATTAGAGTTACTAAAATAAAACATACACTGTAGAAAACGAACAAGAGCCAGCTGTATGATGCTCTTACCCGATGACGACCATTTTTCCAATCCCAAATCGACACGTATACGAATAAGCATCCCCAAAATAATGTGTATTTTTTTCAACAAATATATATATGTCGCTGTAGTAGTATGAGTCCTACCGCACTATAACATACCCCAATAGAAATAGGGAAATAACAGAAAATTTTAGTAACACAGGAAACGTCTCTCAGACAAACTACCCGCGCTCCGCCAAAAAAAAAAAAACGGAATCATAGTTTCTCTCTCTTCAATCCTCTCTTACAACTTTCTCTCTCTAAAAAAGAAAACACTCTCTTGTTCTTTCTTCCCTCGCCCCGTCGACAACGAAAAATCGAACTTGGAAAAAAAAGAAATAACAGAAACAAAAACAAAACAATCGAAGCCCTAACCCTAGAATAATTTGTAAAATCTTATCCTCTCTTTCGTATTCCTCTGCGCATTAATTTTCTGATTTCCCCCCTTTTATTTCCCTCTCGAATTTATCTATCCTTCTCGAAGGAGGTAGAAATTAGGGTTAGGGTTAGGTTTTGTTAATGGAATTTCCGTGCGGTGGGATAATTTGATGAACGAAGATAGCCGATGTCAGGGACGCGAGAAGATGATGGGTAGGGGAGCCGAAGGAGGCTGCGGTACAGAGGAAAAGACGTGTCCGGTGGTCAGGCTATCACCGCCGGCGACAGTTCCGGCGAACTTCCCGGCGACTTTTCCGGCGACCATACCGGAAAAGTCGAGAACTATTGGTTTAGCTATAGACTATTATTCACAAGCTGTCAAGGCATTGTCGGAGCGGTCACCATTTGATTCAAATGAAGTATTGTCAAACACTGTTGCCACTCTTCCTAGTGGGCTGGCAAGCCTATTGTCGAAACAGTCTGATAGTAAGAAGAAGCATAAGCGGCCGCATTCTGAAATTAAGTCATCTCGGAAAGGTTCATCAGAGAAGTCTAAAGGTACTAATAGCATTTGGACTAAGTTAGAGGATTACTTTAGGGAGCTCACATTGCAGGATATTGAGAGGTTGCACCAATTCTATTCTTCACTTGGTGCTTTGCTGAATAGTAGTGATTCATGCCTTAAAATTCCAAAGTTAGGAAATTCTAGTGATGTTCCAGCTGCTGTACTCAAGGAGGAGGAAGTTGTTTTGGATGCTGACTGTGGAATGTTGGATGCTGGGGCTGTGGAAGATAAGGAAGAGGTTGACAGGGAAATGGATAAACTGCAGAATGTTAAATTAGAGAATGGAAGCAGGGATAGTTTGGGTGCAGTTGAGGAGGGTCCTTCGCCCGAGTATTCTTCGTATTCATGTAGCAGTATAGAATGGGTTCTAGGCTCCAGGAGCAGGGTATTGATGACGACGACAACGACGACACGCCCTGCAAAGAAAAGGAAGCTTTTTGGTGTCAACAGTGAGTTAGAAAGGCTTATTGTTGCGCAGCCTTGTGAAGGGAGCTCAAGCTTATGTCATGTTTGTAGCATGGGCGACACAAGAGACCAGTTGAACCAGTTGGTTGCTTGTAAGTCATGTAATGTTGTTGTTCACCAGAAGTGTTATGGTGTGCAAGGAGAGATAGATGGATATTGGCTTTGTTCTTGGTGTAAGCACAAGATTGATGCCCAAGCTCGACCAGCCTCAGCCCCAGTAAGTGATAGACCTTGTGTGTTCTGTCCAAAGAAGGGAGGCGCTTTGAAACCTTTTCAGAATACTGGGAGTGGAAATGACGGGTCTGTTGAGTTTGCTCATTTGTTTTGTAGTATGTGGATGCCTGAGGTTTACATTGGTGATACCAGGCTGATGGAGCCAGTCTTATCTCATGGAACAAAGGATGTCCGGGGGAAGTTAGCTTGTAATTTATGCAAAGTGAAGCTTGGTTCTTGTGTACGATGCAGCGATGGTATGTACTTTAGCTTGCTTAGTTATGATGTCTGCTCTTGTTTCGCATGAAGCTTTTGTCGAGTGGTGTATGGAAATTTGTCATTGCTATTTATTGTTAGTGATCTGGGTGAACTATATTGTTCCAAACTTCATCTTAAATTACAAGCTTTGTTTCCCGTTCTAATTGCATCAACTTTTCTGCTGTCCATAAACTTTCAAGTAAGCATTTATCTTACGGGTTACCTATTATCTCATTTAGTGAACAAATGATGTAAATTATGATTCCATCCTTAAAGAACTTGGATATGTGCGATACTTTTAGTCTTCAATTTTTGGCTCATTTTTTTTGGAATCATAGGAAAGAAATTATAAAATGAGTTAAAGTTACCGTATTTATTCTAATCGTGTAATCTTCATAAATGGACAGTACAAACTATTGTGAGTTTGCATGCTCTTGTTTCTGGTTTTCAAACAATGAAAATTGTTGTATTAAATTCTGCCCAGAAACTTTTGCTGGACCTATCAAGCTATTATTCCTTACTAATTCCTGTCGATTGACCTCATATTTTTTCCCTGCTTTCTGGAACTGGGTAGTGGGTACTTTTATATCTTTCCATGGGCAACTATATAGTGTATATACGAACGCTGCTTGATATTTGCGTAAGTTCAGCAGAATGACAGTTACTAGAAGCAGGGGTTTTGCAAAAGATAGTGGATGAAGTAGCAGATGGAATAAGAAATTAAAGAGTAAAGAAAAATGGGTGACAAATTTGCTTCCAAGGTCCCTTCAAAAAAAAAATTTGCTTCCAAGGTGATCTTATATGAAACAGTGTTTGATATTTTGTGATGAGAATGTGGATTGATTTGTAATAAAGATCAACGTACACAGCACCCTTTTTAGTGCTGTCAAAAAAAAAAAAATTGTTTTAGAGAGAAAGGCTGGTCATTGATCTTCTAATTAGATGTGCATAATCAGTTTGTAGAAAGTAACCTATGAAGTGTGAAGAATGTTGTAAATATTTGAATTATGACAAATCAGCTTCAAGAGAAAAGATTTTGAATTTATTTTCCTGGATGAGTTCTTTGGTCTTGCAGTAAAATGTGTGGAGATTTTAAAGTAGATGGTTCTCATTGTAGTTGCGGATTTTAAGGCTGGTTGAGCATCTTACTCTATATTTTAGGTGCGTCTTTTGCATGGTAGATTGGGAGCGTATATTAGGAAGGTAATCTTTTCCAAACGTATCCTATGGGCATCATTTGAAAAGATTGGCAGTTTGGTTTGTGTATTATTATGTTCTATACTGTGATAAGATATTAAACAAAGTAATAGTTTTTGGCGAGCCTTGATGGATATCATAGATACCTTAGATATTGAATATCAGGCATTCTTTTGAATGCAAATGTGCTTTTATGCTTCCTATTGGGTGGAGTTGGCCTCCCCTGTGCTGCTGTTTTGAATTCACTTTCCAGGTTTGGAGTTCCCTAAGTTTGTCGGACTTTAATGAAATAATAAGTTCAGGTATATGATCAGTTGCTTGAAAAAATTAACCGTAAAATAAATTAGACACATTTAAGGAGTAGGGAAATTATTAGATTCTTCGTACAGAATTGAATTTTGACTATTTTTTGCTGTGTTAAGAGAGAGGCTATCTTTGTTTGATTTTACTAGTTTTTTCCTAGTGAGCAAGGAAAGGGATGGGAGAATTAGCAAGTCAGATTACATAAAGAGCTGTATTTTTTAGGATAAGAATGGGTAAGGGCTGATGATTTTGTCGTGCCTGTAATGACTAATTTTGCTCATTTGTCAATTTTGTTTTCTTTCCTTGCTGTATTCAGACTTCAGTGACAGCTTTTTGTGTGAAAATTGGTAATAGCTGTATTCTTTTCTTTTATCAGAGTCCAAACCTAGTGGATCAATTAAAGTGTTTCTGTACTGAAGTTTTCATGCTTGATTATTATTTCAATGTATCCTTTTGAGGTACGTGTCAACCACATGTACTATTGTGTGTCGGGAATCCAGCAAGAAATGGTAATTGATTACAGATTCCAATTGGAGTTTTTGGAAGCTTATCAGATTTCTGATGCTGCGCTAGTTGCTCTTCATTTTTTTCATGAGCCCATTCAGCATTATAGCCCTTTTCATAGTGACTGATAGTCTGCAGTTTTTCCAACTTAAATATCCCTTAATATCCAAACATGCATTTTGATTGTGCAGGGCCATGCAGAACTTCATTCCACCCTATATGTGCAAGAGAGGCAAGAAATAAACTTGAGATATGGGGAAGGTTTGGTTGTGATGATGTAAGCAATTGCCATATTCCTTTAATTGACAGTGATGTCAGATTTTTTTTATACTGATTGTTGACAGAAATTGATTAATGTTTCATGTGCAGATTGAAATGCGGGTCTTTTGTGCAAAACATTCTGAGGATGTCAGTCTTGCTGGCAGTATTGCCATAGAGCATAATGAACTGAATCATACTAGTGGCAGTGATTCAGTTCGAACCTTAAAGGAAGCTACTGTTATGTCGGGGAGCAAAATAAAGAAGCTCAAAATAGGCTGTAAAAATGGAGACAAAGTATCATTTAATATGGGAGCATCAGATACTAAGTCTCATAATTCAGGAGAAAGAGAGGGGCAGAACGCAGGACTGAAAGATGCAAGCTCCAACATAAAGCCTAATTCAGTGTCTGATGATGGGCAGAAGTCAAGTGATATGGGCTTAGGGGGGGCAGGTGAGGATGTCAAGACTTCATGTGTTCTGGATCTTGGACTGGTTCTAAAGAAGGTGCTTATTAGTTTCAATTTTGTAGCATCTTGGCAAGAGTTCTATTTGCCTCTCCTTAGATTTGTTGTAATATGCAATTTTCCTTCTTGCAGCTAATGGATCAAGGAAAAATCAGTTTGGAACAAATAGCTGCTGAAATCGGCATTGCTGAGGCTTCTTTGGCATCACGAGTCAATGTAATTTTCAGTTCACTTTTGAAACTATTTCTCTATGGGACAAATTGCGTTGTTTTATTTATTTAAATATTTCATTTGTAACGTTATATTGTGTGCTGCTGCTGACGCAGGACAATGACTTCAGCCATGAGTTGCATTGCAAGATTCTAAGTTGGCTTAAAAATTGTTCTTACGTGGATACTACAGAGAAGGACTGGAAAGCTAGACTTAGTTGTTTGATGCCTTCAAAACCTGAGTTAAGAACTGATGATAAATCTGATGCTGATGCTGTGAGACACCTTGGTATAACAGATGTTCCTGTTAAATCAGTTCCACCAAGGAGGAGGACTGTTGGCAATAAAGAGGAAAAGGTTATTTTTGTGTGGAAAGATAAAATGCACAATAATGTCGTATCGTCTATTGAGGGAACAGAACAAGAAGAAATGAAGGTAGACCATGATAATTCAAGTAAAGATTCGATACTAGTTGGCATGGAAGAGGTGACATCTTGTATCTTTTACCATGTTAATCTCTTAAAATCACGTAATTGCATTATATTCTTGTTGAAGCTGGTTCATAGCTTTGATTATTGTTATATTATAGTCTGCTCTTAGTTTATATTCTGTTAGGTTTCTTAGCTGTCAAGATGTTTTAGAAGTTGTACTGGTGATGCAAATTACTTCTGCTTGTATGTTATGCCCTCTAATTGATGCGGACAATCCTATGCACTGTTTTTACTGATTTTATCGCCAATTATGTACTATAATACCATATCTTTTACTCTCCCTCCCTGCTGCAAGCGGTGGGTGGTTGTGTAGTGACCAGATGTGCTAGAGTTTTCTCTGTATTTCTTCTTTCCTTTCTCTAGCCACTAGATTCTTCGCCTTTTCTCTCTTTTGTTTGATATGCAAGTTTGTAAGAGTAGAAAATAATTGCTATGGGGAGAGTAGAACAATAAATCCCACTATTAGATTTTTTTTAAAAAAGAATATTATGTAGTATATATCTTGGAGTCATTAGCATTGTGCAATTATAATTTTTATTGAAGAATGAGCGTTTCATGAAGAGAAAGTGCCAAATTGGATGAAAATAAATAAAAGAGGTTATGAAAAGGCAAAGGAGTCAGGTGAAATATTTTTAATTTGCAATGTAGTAAAAGTTGTCTTTGGTGGTTTCCTGTAAAAAAAAAAGTTGTCTTTGAGTTTATGGCTTTGCTCAGGGACAGCAACTTTTCATAGTGGTATTAGGATAATCTTGTAGATTACGATACTTGGACTGCCAAACATGTCAGTCAAGGCCATTTTATGAAAAATTTGCTTGATTTTTGTTTGGAATGAAGTCTCCAAATGTTGTAAAGGGTATTTGAGATGAGATAAATTTGCTTGATTTTTGTTTGGAATGAAGTCTCCAAACATAAATTGTCATGTAGCCATGTCTCTCACTGTTGAAAATTTAATTTTTCATGCTTATCCTAGTAATTTATTGTCTGCGATTTTAATTAATATATATTGAATGGAGCTGGCATTAGATTGTAATTCATGTCTAGCCGACCCCAAATCTGGGCAAATGACTTTTGTGTTCATATAAATGATTTCCCCAAATTATTTTGAGATTAAGGCCTTATTGTTGTTGTTGTTGATTGTAATTCACAGTGACTATTTAAAAAATTGTTTATTTCAGTTTCAATCTGGCCATTTTTTGGTATCATTATAATTGTGATGAAAGTTAGTTATTTCTTTGTTTTAAAATAAAAATAAAAATTATGCACTAGTCTTTTTATGTTGAATTTTTAATGAATTATTTCGTTAATAGTCAATGATTTGTTGAGCAAGAAGTGTCACTTTTGTAAAATTGTTAGTAAATGTGGTTGTTGAATTGGCTACCTTCTTTTTTTATACTGCAGATTGTGGTTGAGACCAATGGTTTTGAACCTCCATCAGCCAAACCTTCACCTACATCTGAAAGTATGTGGTACTTATATTTGTTTTTTCAATTGTGACTTATATTTCTACTCGTATTAAATCAACATTTTTAGATATAGTACTAGGCTGTGGCGTCTGGTTTACTTTGCCAGTTTGTGTTCAGTAAACCCAACTTGCTTTTTCAGTGTTCACTGTTTTTACAATTTTCGCTGCCTGTTTGCTCCATATCTGATAAACTTTATTGTCTAGATGTTGTGCTGAAACGAGACAACGTTTCTGATGTTGAACACAATGGAGCAGAGGATGGTACTTCTTCTGGAAAGAGTTCATTGTTGGATCTGGATCAGGAGACACCTTCCTGCTCTTCTGCAGATATGGCTGGCTGTTGTGATGGGTAGGCCTCTATTTCGGGCAAATTAATTTATTGTTTATGTTTCCATAAGCCTACTTTGCTGGAATATCGATGCTTGCTATAAGCTTAGTATTCTAATTTTTTTTTTTGTTTGAGTGAATATTTATTAAGGCGAATTTTATTTTTTGTATTAAATCCTACAATGCAGAAATATTGAACCCGGAATAGAATCTTATGTGCATCCTTACATCCTAAAGATTCTGGAGCAAGTGCAATGTCGGCTTATCAGGAAGGCTCCTGATTGTAATGGTATGTTTTCTCTCTACTATGTGAGCCAAGCACTGAGATGAGGTTGAATGTAACTTGGTCCTATATTTGTAGGTTGTATGGTTCGGGAATCCTTGGTTGCAGTGCAGACACTCAGTGCAGTCAGCGGTGAGGAGCTTTCAGTTTGTATTGGTGAGGATGGTGGATGTGGACGAGTGAAACTAGAAGACTTGCGTATGGCTGATGAGATGGATATTTTTGACATGTCTCCAGAGGATGAAGTGGAAGGAGAGATAATTTACTATCAGCAGAAATTGTTATGCAATTCTGTTGCTCTGAAGCATTGCGGTGGTCAGTTCTTTTTCCCGTGTTTTATGGTTTAGGATGATAAGGTCATTGGCTGTTGTCTTACTCTGCTAACTCAATGCTTTCTGTGCATCTCTTGATGCTTGCATTGCTCTATGCTTCCTAGCAATTTTTGCCATGTACAATATACTTGTGATTTGACATTTGCTACCATCTGGTGCAGATCAGCTAGTTTGCAAGATTGTGAAAGATCTTCCAACTGAAATTGATTTAGTGCGTAAACGAAGATGGGATTCTGTTCTCGTTAACCAGTACATGTATGAACTTAAAGAAGCTCGGAAGCAGGGTAGAAAAGAGAGAAGGCACAAAGAGGCCCAAGCTGTACTAGCTGCTGCTACCGCTGCTGCCGCTGCATCATCTAGAGTTTCTTCTTTAAGGAAAGACGCAATTGATGAATCCCCACAGCAAGAGGTTAATTACAATCCGTTCTGCTTGTTGCCCATAGTGCATTTACTATTTTCACTGTTTCCCCTTAAAATTCCACTTTTGTTGACGCATTGTCATATGTGCTATTAGAATCAATTGAAGGTGGAAGGCACAAGGCTTCGTGGAAGCCTATCGTCACTATCAATTCCACGCATGAAGGTTTCCTCCCCAAGCTTTGATGTTCCCAAGGCTAAATCAGATGTTAATTCTAGGACAGCTAAAGAACATCCAAAATCATGTGACATATGCAGACGTTCTGAGAGTTTGTTGAATCCTATATTAGTCTGTTCCAGTTGTAAGGTAAGCCCATTTTGACCTAATGACTTTTTTAGTGTTGTTTCCACTTTTAAGGTTGTGACATCTTCCTTTGTCATTTTGTCATCAGGTTGCAGTTCACCCAAGTTGCTATCGTAGTGTTAAGGAGTCTACAGGTCCCTGGTACTGTGAACTATGTGAAGAATCATTTTTATCAAAGGGCAGAGCTACATTTGCTAGTGAATTATTGAAGCCTAATTCCAGTGAAGAATGTGTATTATGCGGAATTTCAAGTGGCGCTTTTAGAAAATCTAGTAATGGTCAATGGGTTCATGCATTCTGTGCTGAGGTAATTTTTTTGAATCTGTTTTTGTCATTTCTATCTTCCTGCTAAGGTCTTAATGGATTTCTTCTATTGCCATTTTTCTGCAGTGGGTTTTCGATTCATCCTTTAGAAGAGGACAAGTGTATCCTGTTGCTGGGATGGTGTGTCTTTTGGCTTTCTGAATTTTGTTCTACTCTCTTGCTTTTGTTTCTTAGCTTTTCCAATGGAATTCCCTATATTTGTTTTTTGTGATGTGCTATTAAATCTCTTGTAAGTTTGGAAGTTGTGTTTGCTGCCAGGAAACTGTGGTGAAAGGGAATGACATCTGTTCTGTCTGCCATAAAAGATATGGTGTTTGCATAAAGGTAATTATTATGAGGTCGGAGTAGAATGTTATGCTTTGATCTTTATGGAGGCTGTTGAAATCTAACTTTTCCTTTTAAATTTGCTACATGTAGTGCAATTATGGCAATTGTCAGTCTACTTTCCATCCTTCATGTGCTAGAGATGCTGGGTACTATCTCTATAGTAAATACATGGGTGGAGGCAAGATTCAGCATAAATCTTACTGTAGTAAGCACAGTTTGGAGCAAAAAGCTAAAGTAAAGTCTATCTTGCTAATCAAGGACTTCTTTCAGCCGGCTTTTTTTAATGTAATGTTTCCATAACTAATCTTTCGTTATTTGATACCCAGGCTGAAACTCAGAAGCATGGTGCTGAGGACTTGAAAGTTGTTAAGCAACATCGGGTGAGTTGGGACATCAGATGCGCTAATCTCTTATACATGCTATCTTTTTCTCATTCTTTTCACTGTCCTATTTTTTTATCTGATAAGGAAAGAGCTCACTGTCCTTCTAATGGAGGCTGGAGAATTTTTTTCTCTGTTTGTTACCCGCTCATTTATTTGTGTTGATTTGCTAATTAATGTGTTCCTGTAGGCTGTAGCTATTAGATATTTCGTTGAACATTTTTGCATTGTTTGGGCGTGGATTTTTGTTTGTGCTGTTAGTTAGAAAGATTGAGTCGTTTGATATCAGTGATAGTTTCTAAATTATCTTGGCAGATTTGAAATTGTAAAGGAACCTACAGATTTTGTTTGATTTATGTAGTAATCTCCTAATTTTAAAGTGTTGAGGTACACGGTATTTGGTGATTAAATTTCGTGTTTATTGGCTTAGGAAAAGGTTGCTACTAAGTGCCTGTATATGTTGCCTTCAACCCCCCAACCCCCTGTGCGCTCGGAAATGTTACAATGTACTCCTATATCCTATTTGATACATTGAACATAGTGGTTACGATAGTTACATCTCTGACACCCTGTTGATACATCTCTGACACCCTGTTGATACATCTTTCTTTCTACATTGAATTTCTTATATAATTTTACTGGTATTGGGTGCTTCCTTGGCATTTGCGGGGTCTGAAAATGACTCTTCAGGTAGTCTTGCTTTCCTCTGGATTTATTTCTATTAATATGCATGTTCCTTGTACTTTTCTTCATTATTATAATCATCACAAGTGCTAAATGGCGTTGCAATGTGTGCTTTGGTCAGGTCGAGCTGGAAAAGTTACGTCTCCTTTGTGAGAGGATTGTCAAGAGGGAAAAGTTGAAGGTGACTCCTGATTTATTTATTTTCATATTTAACATTTAGGCCTGTCTTCTTTTTTCCCCCTTGATTGTTTTAACCTCTGATTATTACGTAGCTTAATATAGTATAGACTCGTTGCTAGACTGTTTCGTATGGGTTTGGTGGTGGTTTGCTGCCAGCTGAGACGGGCTTTGGCTTTTATAGTCTTGTTTTTAGCATTTGCTTCTTTTTAATTCTGTATGAGACCTTTGAGATTTCAATCATGTCTTTTTTTCAGTTTTGTTTGAATGAGGCTAGTGCAGAATCACTTTTTGATGCCTTTTCTGAACAAGTTGTGTGTTAATTGCAGCGAGAATTGGTTGTATGCAATCAGGACATTGTCGCTTCAAGACGAGACTCTTTGGTGGTCTCCGTGCTTGATCATCGTGCCCTTTTGTCATCACTTGAAAGTTCGGACTCTGCTACGACTTCACACAAGGAGCATGTTGACTGTTCGAGGTCATGCAGTGATGCAATGCAGAGATCTGATGACATTACTGTTGACAGTGCATTATCAACAAAGCGGTGCATCAGGCTTCCGCAGTCTATAATAGAGAATGATAGAAAAACAGAAGACAGTTCAACATCAAACCATCATCCTACACCAAAGCCGACAGATAGGGTTTCATTTGCTGGGAAGCAAATTCCAATCCGAGCAGCATTAGCTAGTCGTAATTTTTCTCACAGTGCAGAGGATATGTTACAACCCAAAAAGGTATTGTATATTGCTTTTGAACTATAATCCTCCGTGGCAACTCCATGTCACTTAAATTACTTTGGATTGTTCTCTACCTTAAGTCCATAACCCTCCAGAACAAAAGCTTTTATGTAATTGAACATAAAAAAAGTTGATGGTATACACAATAGGCGTAGAGTTGTATTTGGCAGGCTGTTCTTAAAAGACCCATAGAAGTGATTTTCTACCATAGGATATTATTCTAAATAAGTTGTCTTCATCATGTTAGATCAAAAATCTAATTGCACTTAACTATTCAGATTGGAGTACAGAGTACTTAAAGGAATTGGTCATCATAGTTTATTCCTTTGGCTGTTATTTATCTTTGTTTGGTGACTTGTGTGCAGAACCTTGAAACATTTGAGAAGGAGCTGGTAATGACTTCAGACCAAGCATCTATGAAAAATCGGCGGCTACCGAAGGGATATATTTATGTTCCTATTGATTATCTTTCCAATGGTAAGCCAGTCAGCCGCAGTTCTGATGAAGGAGATGAGGTAGATGAGTAAGCTGATAGTTTTTAGCTCCATGACTTCTGCTCCTGGGATAAATATTGTGGTTCACTTTGATGTTGATGCTCATGTGGCTGCAGAACATGAGTGTTGAAAGTGATGCCTGGCTAGAGGTTCGGGCTTCAGCTTCAATTTGAGTCTGTGAATCCTCTTTTGGATAGGGAAATTTTGGCATCGTTTGTTGTATATTCTTTCTCAGAGCAATTGTACAGTGGGTGAGGGTTTGGTCTTTGATCTGTTTTTAAGGAGCAAAAAGTGCATCCTCCCTTTCTATCTTCTTATGGCAAGATGCATTATTGGCCTTGCCTTGTAACTCTATGCAAGTCAAAAGGAATCACCTACTGCTAGTGCTTTGTAAAGTTAGTGTATATATCCTTATAGTGTCGTTCCGAAGTAATGGGTCGGACGTCAGATCAATACAGGAATTAAATTAATTTTCTGACCGATATTGATAGAGATCTGGTTGAATCGTGTACCCCCTTTGCTTATATTCTGTTTTCTGTTATTTAGATGCTCACACTCTCTGTCTCTGTCTCTGTCTCTCTCTCTCTATCTATTGGTTTGTGTATGTGTCTCAGTGATGTATTTGGGTAATTCAATTCTTATAATTGGATGCTCTCCCTTGCTTTTATAATTGGATTTGCCAAGGTAATTTTTATTTATTGTTGCTAATTTGTAGTTTTCTCTGTGGATTTTGTTTTCTTTTTTAATTTGACAACCATTATTATTATAAATGACAGACTTGGAAGGCTGAGGAGCTGCACTGTTGGTTCAAGGTCAGTCTTTGCCTTTTTCCCCCTCTCCGTCTGAAATATGATAGTGTGTTCGGCGAAGTGTACCGTGGAAGATATAATTGGCTTGTGTATTCCTGCAGAAGGTGGTATAGTTTTCTTGATTTGGTATAGTATTTTTACTGTCGCTCCTATTTAGATTTTAAAAAGTTTAATATCTGTCCTTCTCTAGAATTCTGGTGTTTTCATTACACAAAACTTTCACCGAATCTGTAGCTTGTATCCTGATATGAATACCATATTGAACTACACCACAGTATTGGAGACTTGGAAACAAAAATAGACCAAACTAAAGCTAAGTATATTTTAGGAAAGTGAATGATATTGAACTAAACGTTCACAGGGTGAAGCTAATGCACCTGAAATATATTGGAATTTTTTGTCATAAACCACCTTATAAAACATTTTTTTTTGTCAAAAACCACCTTAATTTTTTTTTGGAAGAAGTCACCTTTCTTATTTTGTTTTTTTGTAAGGAACCACCTATGGATGATTTTCAGGTTTCGATTTTGGGGTTTTTTCGAGGTGGTGATTCAGGGGAGGAAAAGGGGCGGAGATGGCTTGGGGAGGGACGAATTGGGTTCGTTGGAACGGCAAAGGAGGTTCAATTTAAACACTGAAAGTCGGCCAAAGGTAGTTCTTTACAAAAAAATAAATAAGGTTGCTTTTTACAAAAAAAATATTTAAAAAGTGGTTTTTGACAAAAAAACTTAGTTTTATGAGATGGTTTTTAACAAATTTTCCAAATATATTTTAGGAAAGGTTGTCAATCATTTGAACGATAAAAGTCATGATCATTTGAATGCATATCCAAAATGCTGACTGATTGTGCAATATGCTATTTGAGAATGTTATAAAGTGTTTTTTAAACTTGATGTCATTGTTTTTAATAAAAAAATTATGAAAATGCTGACTGGTGGGGATGTCACATAATATTTTAACACTTGTTTGGTATTTGCTTTCTCTGTTCTGACCATTCTCATAATTTTTTGCCATTTCTGGCTTCTCCAAGATCCCATAACGACACCATCCAGTTTTGATCCTAGAGAGCCATAATTAAGGTGCAGGATTACATGAACACTTTTTCCTCAATCTTCGTGGTTTGAGATACAAGTGACTGAATGTGATCCCATGATTTGTTGATTGAATTAAAAACTAGACGAAATTATAAGGCAAAGTTTGGCTGGGCTTTTTCAGCAATGCAGTTTATTTGTAGGATCTCTTGTTGTTTGAGACTCTGCAGTAAGTTATTTTTTTTTTTGTTGTTGATAAATACAGTAAGTTGCTTTTATTTGTCTGCTATTTTTTACTTTTTTAAAAAAAAAACTGTAATATGAAAAGTGTGAGATAATTACAACTTATCCAAGAGATCTTGAGGAAATGGGGAGGATCTCCTAATGAACTATGAGGATTCAGCTTCATTATTGTAGCTGGAAGGTTGATGTTATACCTTTGAAGATGTGTAATTTGATTCCTGTGTCACAAGTACTTTGTTGTGCTTTTGATTCTTGATTGAAGCTGTTATGCTAGGCATGTGAATGCAAGGCATGTCTTAACTTGTCCATTATGTAGCCGAATGTGTTTCTTAGTATGTCCTTGAAATTATTCGCCACGTACAAGGAGAGGATGGATATTGATTAGTGTTTAATTTCCCAAGGGTACGTAATGGATGTATTGATTTCTTATTTGATTTCTGATTTTGGTGTAAATATTTTGATGAATGAATGTCTGGAGTGCATGTTTCAACACCACCTGATAATCTGCATATGATTCATACTGTGTTTCAATTGTACAGTAACACATTTGAAAGCTTGTGATTTACTTGATTGGATAGCCTGGCTAACTTTGGTTAATCTCAGGGATGGTATCAAAGACTAAAATATGAGATTAGATTAAGTCTGCATTAATGCCAATTTATCTGGTGAATTTGTCTTTTTTTGTGCTTGTTTCAGTGAACTATTTGACTATTGTAAAGCTAATGTATAAATAAATGGTATGCGATCTTATGTGTTTCATTTATTTAGTTTTCAAATACTTCCTCCGTTTTTTTAATAGTTGCAACAAATGAATTTTTTTATCTCTCATAAAAAATAGAGTAACCATTTGTTTCAACTATTAAAAAACGGAGGAAATATTTATTCAACGTAGTATATAACATATTATATAAAGCATTATTAATTATTAATGTATTATCATTAAGATAAATGAGAAGGTATGTTTAATGTTTTAATAATTAATCCTAGCGAATAAATAACAAAACTTGTTTTGTGAAATCATTTTGATTGGTTTATTAATTAATTTGTTCATTTCGCGATGGATAGTTTTTTTTTCCGTTTACTTTTTGTATGATGGTTATGTTTGAATGGATATCTTAAAAAAAAAAAAAATAACTTTGTGTGAATAAATGGTTTGTGCACCGGTCCAGAACCAGCTGGATTGGCGGACTGGATTTGGTTGTTTGCATGGACCTGGACCAGACCGGTTTCAATTCCGGTCTACCCAGACCGGTTTCAATTCCGGTCTACCCAGACCGGATTTGGTTATTTGCATGGATCTCGACTGGACCAGTTTCAATTTCGGTCTAGACCAGACCGTACCTGTTTTTTGCCGGTCAGGTACTGTTTTTTTGTGATTTTTTTTCCTATTTTTGTAATTGGCATTATGTATTTCTGCCATTCTCCATTTGTCCTTATCAACTTAGCTTGTTGCCTATATTAAGGGCCTTTTTACTTCAGCTTACATTCAATTGAATTTAGCTCTCAATTTCGTTCTCTTATAAAATATTATTTTCAGTTATATTCAGTTTATTTTAGGATAATTCATTCCAGTTCAGTTTAGCTGTATGCAGTTGAAGTAAATAGACTCTAATTAATTTCAATCAGAAAGTTAAAAATAAGAGAGACTCCATTAATAGGAAGCAGTAGAATTATAAACCCACGACAAGTAGTCACTAGCCCAAATAATAAGATTCAATATATATAAGTATACAGTAGTTTAAGCAAGACTGAAAAATACAGAGGATGAATCCCCTTTGATAAAAAACCCAACAGAAAGATAAACGAGCAAAAGGTTAATGAAAATCGAGAATAAAGTTTTGTATTAAAAGTGTTAAATTCAAAATCTCTGCATTCTCATTAAACTCAAACACCTTTGGTGGGGGAGCGACAAAATACGCTCCTGGCATTGTTGGCTGCAGCCTGCCGTCAGCCTGATGGTCACTGCCTGCCAGGTCGTCGCCTGCCGACCGAAGATAGGGAGAGAGAAAATGGTGGGCAGTGGTCTATTGGATGATAGGGAGGGAGAGAAAATGAGAAACAAGTTTATGGGCCCAAGTAGAAATCTGCAGAAAGTGTGAAACAACATGTTTATTTTAAAAAAAGAAGGGAGACGGATCAATTGGTTTGGATCGGTTTCAGCCTGTTTTTATCTGGAACCCTAATTTTTGTCGGACTGTGGACCGATCGAAATCTTATGATGGGTTCGATTCGGTCCAAATTCCGGGCTAGACCGGTTTGTGTGCAGCCTATGTGTGATTAATAAAAAATGAAAGTTATGTGATTAAATATGGAGGGTTGAATGTGGATTTGTAGGATTATGGTTAAAAGTAATATGGATATAGAAATGCAAGTATAGTTTTAGTGATAAATATACGTAAGAAAATATAGTCTCTTCGCAATTTTTTTTGACACTTGGTATTGCTGTTCTATTTGCAAGATCGATATCTCCATGAAATTAGAAATTATGTTAACTATGACTATGTAGGTTTGCGTTGTAATAAACAATAGTAGTAATTGAGTTATCATGATTATCCTAGAGTCCTAGAGATGTAGTGTATCTGTGTATGTAATTGTATTAGCCTATTAAAAAACGGTGAACCAAATTGTATCAATACTGACGTACTTAATGTTTTGTTTGTTTCCTCTCCTTTTCAAAACTTTGGAAAGGTTGTTGCTAATAATTAACTGATTTTGCCGCTTATATTTGCTTAAGTTTATTTTTATAATTTACTGTCATTAAATATCAATATGTAATTGTTAATTTATTGCAACGAACAATCACTTTTCTTACAATTTTTTTAAAAAAAAAATAAAAAAACTCATATAAAGTGTATCTTTTTTGTTTGTTGTTTTAAAGGATTTTGTAACATTACACTTTGCTTGAGATTATTTAATTTTCTTGGAAAAATGAGATTCAATTGTATTTTCGTTCATGAAATTCAAATTGAAACCACTTTAAAACGGGTGTTGGTGTAGTCAATCTTGAACACTACATGGGTGTTATTTTGTTCACAAATAAAATTAAATTACATTGCCGGGTAATTTGGGTGGGTCATTTTTGCTACCTCCAGATATAAATGGGCAAATTATTTAAAATAAATTGAAAATGTAAAAATGAGCAAAAATGTGTTTAAATGTTACTTGTCTTAAAATTATTTGGATTAATTTTCTCAATTACACCCTTAACTCTATTCCTTATAATGCATAGAAAATGATATGTTTCGTTTAAAATATAATTCCTGATTAAATAATGTTCCTTTTCAAGAAACAAGATTTTATAATTATATATTAAGGTTTTATTTAATAAAACATGTCTATTTTGTTTTCAAGAATAAAAATATATTCAAAAAATGGTCATTAAATAGACTGGTTATGTTCGAGTGGTGTGGTTTTCAGGGCCTTTACTAAAAAATTGTTTGGGAAGCATTCAATAACATAGGAATTAGAATTTTCATGGAAGTGAGAAGATGTTATGATGTTTGGTTGACATAACTATAGGAAATTGAACTTCATAGGGAATGATCTATTTCTTACAAAAATGGGGGATTAACGTACCAAGACCCCCTTTGGTAAGTTGTAATTCCTATGGGAATTTGTAATTCCCGTGATCAATCAAACAATATTTATAATTTCTTAGAAAATTGACAGGAGAAAATACTATACATGAAATAAGAAATCTTATTGGAAGTTATTTTCCGTGTGAACCAAACGAACTTTAAGTAATCGGAATTCTTATGGTCTTATTTTAAAAAATTAAGGACAATATTTTCATTTAAACTTTGGGAAGATAATTATCAATTATTACTTCATTAAAAGATATGTTTCAGGTTTAATAAGTTCAGATAAGTTCAATTCAGGTTTAATAAGTTCAGATAAGTTCAATTTAGGTTTAATAAGTTCAGATAAGTTAAATTCAGGTTTAATAAGTTCATAAAAGTTTAATTCAAGTATAATAAGTTCTAATAAATTCAAGTCTAATAATTTGAAGAAAATGCAACCTAAGTTTTTTTACCTTTACTTTTTCACATCTTCTAAAAGACAACTTCAAATGATAAAATCCATAGTTATGTGTAATAAAAAAGTATAAAATTAAACATTAAAAAAATATTGAATTATATGAGATCACACACACACATATATATATTTCAGGTATAAAATATAAATTGAGTTAAAATTACTAAGTGAACAATTACAAATATAAAAATAAATTGAGGGTGCATTTGATTCAACTTAACCTGTGCGTATTTTCAGAAAATTCCCATCGGAAAAATTCAGTTCAGATCAGAAAAATTATATCAATAATAATAACTACAATCAGAAAAATTCAGATCAGATCAAATTAGATTAAAAAATTCGGTCAGTGTAGCCCAGAACAGATTAGATTAAATCAAATCAGAATATATCAAAAAAATTTGAGATAATCAAACTTATTTTGTTTTTATTATTTTTTTAAAAAAACTCATCTTAAGTTCTTAACCCACTCCTTGTACCCGGCTGTACAAAGAAACTAAGTTTGGAAAAAGAAAATGGATATACCAGAGTTATTGGCGATATTCGGGCCAGGTTTTGCCGGCGCTGTATTCGGTGCGGGTTGGTGGTTTTGGGTCGACGCCGTGGTTTGCAGTTCCGTTGCCGTTTCTTTTGTCCACTATCTCCCTGGTTAGTGTTCACGAATCACGAGTTCACCCGCCCACTCTCTTACCTTCGAATATTCGATCAATGATCTCACTGATTTTAGGGTTTCTGCATTTTTGACTTAGGTATATTTGCATCTTTGGCTGCTTTGATGTTCAATTGTGTTAGAAAAGAAGACATTGATTATTCCCCTTATGATGAAGGCGAGTGGAGGTTGGTTTCTATAATTTACTTCATTCTATTTATTTATTTTGTTATAAAAATGGACTTTCTTTTAGAGCTATATTAGTGACCGATTTGATCGCTTCTTCAGCTGTTTTGGTTGCAACTCTTGAATTTGAATTTTGTTTTCATGCACTACTATAAGGCTTCATTTTGATCAAATGATCTTGTATTGGATATTCGTTTTTATCTGGCTGGTTGAGTCCTTTCTGCTTTCGTTCTTTACATTATTACAAATTTTGAATTCGTGGCATGGATAGGCTCCTTGAAGCTTGTGATTATTGCATTTCATCAAGTTTACGATTAAGTGAGCTGCTTTAGGGCTGCAGTTTAGAATTGGTGGGGTGGCCTGTATCTGAATGGAAATAGACATGTGCCGAGTGATATGTTTGAGTGATTTTTGTAAGTATGATTCGCCGGGGCAAAAGTATGAGATAAAAGAAATGAAGAATGCCTGCATTTCTTTCTGATTAACCTGTAAAAAATCTGGGGCATCTTGTTACTGCTGCTTGCATTTCATTGGGCAATGAGTGTCTTATTATTCTGACTACTTTATCTATTTTATATTGCAGATTGAAACTTTGGCTTTTTCTTGCTTATGTCATATCCTTTGTATCTCTTGCGGCTTCGGTTGGGCTTCTTATACAAGATGCTTTGATGCCTTCTGGTCCATCATCATGGACAGGGGTTGCCGGCGTATTGCAGTGTGTATTTGTGTTGATCAGGTTGGTATTGTATTAATAACATTCACTGTTATTTATTTTTTTCCATCATATGTGATGCTCCATGATTTGATGTTAAGACACACTTTCTCTGTAACCCCATATCGAAACCAAGCTGAAACATTGCAATTGCTTTCTTTGTTGGTTTAAGGCTCCTAAAAGGGATGAATCTCCTTTAAATAATTGGTATGTTGGCCAAATAAGCTTTGATGATGACAGCTAAATGGTTCAAGTTAGTTAAGAAGTTGGGGGGCATCATCAGCAATGATAATTGATAAGGCAAAGTGGTGGTTTGTGAGAAAACTGAATTTTTGATCCTTTGTAAGTCTCTTAGTTTAAGATGGGTTTCAAAGGATGGAGATATTTTTCCCCAAATCCATCAAGTTTGGATAACCCTTATTATGGCTTCATTAATAATTCTTTCAAAATCACCCATGATTAAGGACTATCCACTCTTGCATTTTAGCTTCAAATTGAAGAAAATACTATGTTTAATACCTGGAACTTGTCAACTCTGACACCATACCTGTGTTCGAGCATTATAGTAGTGATGAGTCCATGTACAAGGAACGTTTTAGCTACATTAGCTCCACTTCATGTAAAATTAATTGCATTTGGTTCAGTGCTTACTGCTTAATGTATGCTTTTATGGGCACAGCTTCAAATGTGTCTTATAAAGCCTATATATAATATTTTTCCATAATATTTAACAGATCACCGATGTCCTACTTTACGGTTTTGTTCTCATTATTTTCTTATAGACAATGTCATATAAATATTTAGTGCATCCAACAATACAACAATATCAAAGTCTTGTTCCCAAAAATAATTGGGTTGGCTAGACATGAATTAAATATATGGATCAAGAGAGTTATCTGCATAGATCCTCCTCCAATCTTCCTTATCTGCCGCAGTATTTTATCCAGCCCTAACAACCTCATGTCATTCTAACATACCCTTCTCCATGTTTCCTTTGGTCTTCCTCTATCCCTCACCTTATCTCCTTGTTGTCACTCTATACTCTCCCCATTTCACATGAATAATAATCTTAGTCTATTTTTCCACATTTTGTCCTCTTTGGAAGTAACTCTTAACTTTTTCCATAACTCCATTCATGATTCTATCCTTTCTAGTATGCCCACACATCCATCATGGTATACGGAATTCTCCCACATTCATCTTATGAACATTACAATATTTCAAAGCTCAGTATTCGGTACTATAAAGCAATGTCGGCCTAAAAGTTGTAAGATAAATTTTTCCTTTATGCCCCATTTATTTTGGAGGGTAACATTTTCCTAGAAAATGATTTTTCATTATCTTTTTATTTTCCTTTGTTTTGCTAAAGGGAGAAACTATTTTCTTAAAGATGGAAAATTTCTCTTTTAAAAGGAAAACCATCTTCCTTTTCAAGGTCGTCTTGGAATTTCTAGGGGCCATGTGTTAAAAATGAAAAATTAGGCCATTATTGTATTAAAATGCGGATTTTTTTGGGCATTGAGCGAAAACAAAGCAATATATTTTTATAAGAATATATGAAAAATTAGAATTTTAGGCCCTTTTGATGACGGGGCCCTGTGCGCTAGGGCGCTTTGTACACCTTCATCTACGGCCATGTTTCTTTTTCTAACCAAGGTATGTCATACGTTCCACCTTATTCATTAGTCAAACAATCATGTTTTCCATTGAAAATTGATTTCCATCAAAACAAACAAAGCCTTGCTCTATGTGGCATATCACAGTTGCATAGAAAACTAGAAGGTCCCTTCCAGTTCATTTTCCCTTTGGAGAATCGATCTTAGATATTGGAAAAGTTCACACATCTAAATACTTCTACTTTTGTCACCCTAAATTTGCACTCCAAATGTTTTGTTTTACTTCTGTTAATTTTAAAACCTTGAGATTTCAAAGTTCATCGCCATAACTCCAACTTATTTTCCACACCTTATTTTGTCTCATCAATCACTCCTAATATGCACAATATCATCTGCAAACATCATGCACCATGATATGTCACCTTGGATTTGTCTTGTCAATTTATTTATGACTATTGTAAAAAGAAAAAGATTGAATTTAGAACCTTGATGTACTCCGATTGTGATAGAGAATTCTTGTGTTTTTCGGTTTTTTCCCACATTGGCCTGCACACTTATGCTAGCATCCTTATACATGTTCTTAATCATGTTAATGTAGTTCTTAGAAATATCTTTCCTTGTTAAATCCCATGAAAGTACTTTTCTTGGTACCTTATCATAGGCCTTTTCCAGATCAATTAAAAAATATATAAATCCCTTTTCTTAGCTCTATAGTTTTCCATGAGTTGCCTTATGAGTTTGATTGCCCCCTCCATTATTGACCTTCCTCATAAAGTCAAATTGATTCTCTGAAATTTTTACCCTCTTCCATAACCTTGATTCAATTACTCGTTCTCAAAACTTCATAATATGACTCATTAGTTTAATCCATCAATAGTTCACGCAGTCTTATTTTTGAAACGCTTGATGCGCTCCGAGGCGCCAAGGGTCCATAGAGCCTAGGCGCAAGGAGAAAGCACTAGCTTTTCGGATACGATGTGATCTTTTTTTTTTGCCAAATCCTTTATAAATCAAAAGTAGAACATATAAAGTACTCAGAAATCAAAATTATAAAAATAACAATATTATTAATTTAGAAATAGACATAAGGAGGCATTGTTCATGCTACGTTACTGCAAAAGGCCAAAACACGTTGAAAATAAAAGGGAAGAAGAAAGCAAACATAAGAAGCTTGGTTGATGACTTTGTAAAAGTGTAGAACACTAGAAGTCCATATCATCATCGTCGTCGTCGTCCTCACACTCCTCATATTCATCCTCAACATAATCCCCATTGTTTTCAATATCTTCCTCCAATTCATCATCATCGACTCGGTTGTCAATATATTCCTTCATTACCAAACATTTTTGAATTGTAAACAAAATCAATCAAAACATTTTCTAAACTATATAGTTAATTTCAGAAATAACACATAATATAACCTAATTACACTAACTAATAACTTAGTAAATAGTATATACTATATAGTAACTACACATAATTCAACACCAAATTATACTAACACTAAAAAATATAACACCTAAAAAATCCCAATGAAAAAAAGCAGAAAGTAAGCAGAAAAAAGAAAAGAAAGTAGAAAAAAAAGGAAAAACAGAAAATTAGAATAACATTTAAACCCAAGAAAATATATAACAGCAGCAAAAAGAAAAAAGAAAGGTAGATAAGAAGAAAGAAAAAGGAAAAAAAGAAAGAAAGAAAAAACTTACCTGAATCTGAATCTGTGACAGCGGCGAGGAGTGAGGATGGCGGTGATGAAGATAAACGGTAGAAACCGTAGAATGTCGAGTGAAGTGATGAAGATGAAGTGATAATATTGATACTCTTTCTTTTATTTTTAATTTAAGTTCATAAAATAAAGCAACATAACCGTTTGAAAAGGGAAATCGTAGTACAAGTGTCAAAAATTAATAAAAAAGCTTCTTTCTTTTTTTTTCCAAACATAAAACACCCTAAACCCATATCCCAACGCTTTTTACCCCAAAAGCCTCGCCTCAAGCACCTAGCGCCTCAGGCGCATAAGCCCTCGCCTGTTGAAATCATGTCGCCTAGGTTATCAGAAGCTTCTTCCCCAGCGCCTAGAGTCGTCTCTCGCCTAGGCGCGCCTCAGGCGCGCTTTTTTAAACTAAGCACATGCACACTTTTTTAAACTAAGCACGCAATCTTGGACATCGCCTTTAAATTTTTTTATACATTAGGATTAGGTTACTTTTCCTCCATCTAGAAAGCATTAAAGGATCCATGAATAATATCTAGCGGGGTGAAAATACGTTTTATGTTTTTTATTGGTTTCAAGTGAACAAATTTTAAGGGGAATGTTTTTTAAATCCTAAATTCTATATGTAAAAATTTTCTTTCTTTAAATCCAAGTTGGGTCAAGGGATCCCACTTAAAGGACCTCAATCCGCCATTGCTAGAAAGCATTGTATTATTTCTCCAAATTTTGTTAAAAGTTTGTAATTAGAAATAGGAAAATAGGTAAAAGTGAAAATAGGAAATAGGTAAAAATAGGTGTGATTTAGTAAAAAATTATTTGCCTTGAACATGATTTTATTGACTGAAAAGTTGAAGTTAACGTCGGAAACTAGGCGGAAAGTGATGAGTGGTAGTGGTTAACAACGAAATGGATAAAAAAATGTGTTTTTGCATAACATTTTGGAGATAAGTTAATTTCTCGCAAAATGTGGTTTAACTGAGGTAGCTTGTGAAAACAAATCCTAAAAATTATTCCATTACACCCTCTTAGGAATCAGTATACATAGAGAAAATTTTAAATTGGAATGAGAGAGAAGCACGTAGTTGCTGATTCGATCCTATATGATGTAAGATCAAGTACAGGTTGGTTATATAGCCCACCTATGTTTCTGTTTAGGATACCATTTGACTCTCAATATAATTTCGATCCATTGCGTGTGCTCGAGGTAGAAGTTTTGTATAAATGTATCGCCATGCTATTAAGTATTTTGATTTAAGTTCTTTTCTTTCTAAGAGGTGGAATAGAATAACTTGATTGAAGCGTAATGATCATACGCATGGATGATGAGATTCCATTCATAAATCTATTTTCTTCCCTATGAGTTCGAGTTTCAATAAGAATGCTAGTTCTTACTGTTCATATTTTATGATATGAATATACCACACCAATTCCTTATGTATGGATGATGAGATTCCATTGATACAGAGCCAATTCCAATAGACTTATTGGAGGGTCCCATTGGCGTGCATCCAGTAGGAATTGAACCTACGAATTCGCCAATTATGAGTTGGGCGCTTTAACCATTCAGCCATAGATGCTTAGCGGGGATCCTTGTACATGGTGAATAACCAAATTCCAATTGAAATGAAATCTTTAGGATAAATCAATGCATTTTAGGAGGAATCAATGAAAGGACATCAATTCAAATCCTGGATTTTCGAATTGAGAGAGATATTGAGAGAGATTAAGAATTCTCACTATTTCTTAGATTCATGTTTATAAATCTTTGATATGAATTTGAATTAACAACATAAAGGGTTTTCCTAACATGCATGGTAATGGATATACTAGAGATAACCTCCTCCTGTAATCCTAAGGAACTACGAGGGCCTGTCTTGTTTAGCTTCTTCCTCAGGTGAAAGAAAGCAGTCTTGAGTGAAGAAGTTTTAGTTGGTCATATTTGGTGAGTTGGTGATTGAACCTTGATAAACTTGGTTACTACTGAGTGAGTAACCATAATTACAAATACATCCTTTCTAACTTCTTTGTACTAAACAGATTGATATCATCATAAGACATGTAGGATATTATTATACACATGGGTGATGCTACTGTGCTGTGAATATCTGAATTCTCAAGATAAATTTTAGGGAGTCTGGTCGGTATGGTTGCATGAACTTTGTATTTGAGTGTTAATTATAAATGATAACGAAATCAGGCCTAGTCAAATTGTCTTTTGAAAGGCTATATAGAGGGAAATTTTCTCCCTCTGCATTTTTTGCTCAAGCAAAGGCAATAAATTTTATTTAAGGAACATTCAGACAACACGTGAAATCTCAAAAGATGTTGCTTTGATTTCTAATTTTTTATATTGAGTGTTGTTCTTTTTGCTCTCATCTTGCACATGATTTTAAAGTGCAACAATATGGCCGTGCTCTTGTATTCTTTGTCCGAGCAAGGATATGTTTAGTTCATCTTTTCAACTACTAATTATCTATTTCAGATCAGACACAAAAAAAAAAAAAATCAGATGAGGCATGTTTAATAAACTTGAAAAATATTTCTATACTTTCTATTCTTGACCCAAAGAAATACCCATCAAGCGAAAGCTATGAAAGTAATTGTGAGCTTAATCTTTGGTTAGGCCCATAGCAAGTCTGGGTTATACAATGTTTTCTTTTGCTGCCATTTGTTGTACATGTGTTCAGATCTGGCCACTTTTATTCTGATGTGGGAAGAGTTTCTTGAGATATTACTGTATATGAAATGAGCATTTCTGTGATTTTGCATATACTAATGTGACATACAATCATTATTAAGGTTGCTCAATACTGATACCTTTTTATTTTTAAAACAGTGGGCTGATCTATTGGACTTCACATTCTGAATAGCTGGAAAACACCTTGAAGGTTTTTGAGATGAAAATGTACAATTTACTTTTATTTGTGCAGGAAATAGTTCACCTTGTGTAAATGTTTGTAATATTCCAGTGGCTGTGAGCTACAAGATGAGCTCAACGTTGTTGAGTACAACTTTTTCTGCTGTCTTAATTCCAAGTTTTTCTCATCCTTCTGCTGCGGGGCTGTCCATTCAAGTCTGTTTGTTAGATAATTGATACGATTTCTGAGCGTGGACATATAATTGTAAGCTTCCATTGTAAATTATAATTGCTGGCCATCAATTAAGAAGCTAAGACCAATTGCTGATCTTGTCGATTAAGGCACTAAAATACTCATGGCTGCTACGTGCATCATGTAAGTGTTGTTTTCAGGTGTTCCTTAACTGCATGAGTGCATGGTTTAAATGCATTTTGCATCATATGAATTTATCGTTGGATATCTCTTCTGATGTAGTGAGCAGCAGGCAAAAATCAGATGAAGAAGAAACGTAAAGTTTATGTATGGGATAACATTGAACAAAGTGATTTTTTGTATACTTGCCAATGCCAATTTGGAAAATATCATCATTACAAATAGGATTAAAAAGAGCATTTAATTCATTTCTTAAATTGGTAATATTTTGGAAATGTATTCTTAAATTATGTGGTGTGATTAATGATTGACTAAATCAATTGAATTAAATTGATGACTTGTTTGGTATTGAGCATTTCATATGAAATGCTGGAATTGGGCCAATACCCAAACATATGTATTTGGATTTGGTCCAATTTCAACACACTCACAAAATAAGTTAATATTTTAGAATTTCAAATGTCATCTATAATCTTGTCATTTCAAATCTATTCCACCGACATTCTTCTCTTCTACCACCTTTCACGGCTACCATCTTTCCATCCTCCATCGCCGCCATTCATCTGCGTTTCTCACTCGAACGTCATTTTTATCTCCTCCAAAACATCATTACTTTAATCTCACACACTCATCCTTCATCTCACGCACTCTAATTACACCAAATTTAAGATTAAAATAAAAATCCAAAAAAACCTCATGTTTCCTCTTTGATACATCCTCAACCATTGATTGAGAAAATGATACAACAAATAGAGAGACTCTTGACTCGTTTGTGACTTAGGTCTTTTTTCTTTGAGAGTTTTAGTGATGATCAAATATCATGCAAGGCCGGGCCATGATGAAAAGAATTACTTCCAAAGCAAGCTAATTTGAGACGGTTTTGTGGTGCCAATTCGGACCTTTTTGGGTCATGCTGGGTTTAAGAAATTTTGATTAAAAAAACACTCACGAATTTTTATATGGAAAAATTGATTCGAATATGTATGTGTTTAATTCAACCTATTTAAGCAATTATTTGCTTATTGGAAAAAATATATGACTATATTAGAAAAATTCCCTTCAAATCATTTTATTTGCACGTAATTTTTGCCAAATACCTTGAATTTCATTTTAAAATAATACAGACCACTACATTTTTAAAAACTGCCCATCAAAGATACGAGTATATGACAATATCTTATTCCCTATTTTTTTGTGGATGGCTAAACGTCACCCACATATTACTCAAAATCGCTCACAACACAAAGTAAAAAAAGGTCAATATGCTCATTTGTCACTCCTCCACTCCACCACTCCAACATTCACTTTATCATCCACAAGAGCAACACCACCACTAAGCCCAGACAGCAACACCACCACCACCAGCTATAGAGGTGGGCAAATTCGGGTACCCGAAAACCGGGCACCCGGTTTTTCGGGTCAAATTTTTTTTGACCCGGATAATCCTGGTACCCGGATCCAGAAACCGGGTATCCGGATCCGGTTTTTTTATTTTCTTATACAATTTTTTTAAAAAAATAACCTATTTTTTAATATAAAAAAATATTTTATTTTTTTATATAAAAAAACAGTTTATTTTTTTATTAAAAAAAACTGTTTTTTGATATTTTAAAAAAAAAAAAACTGTTTTTTTCCAAATTTTTTATAAAAAACAAATTGTTTTTTAGGTAGTTTGTATATTTTTTTGGGCGATTTTGAGTAGGGCCGGGCAAAAAATCCGTACCCGATTCCCGATCCGGTACCCGGTTTTTTTACCCGAAAAAGCGGGTACCCGACCCGGTTTTACCAACCGGGTACCGGGTCGGGATTTTTTAAAACCGGGTACCCGGTACCCAGTTTTAATTTTTAAAAAATAGTTTTTTTTTATTAAAAAAAGGTTTTTTACTTTAATTTAAAATTAATTTTTTATTATTATTATAAAGACTTTTTTAAAATTTTAAAAAACAGTTTTTTTTAAAAAAAACAATTTTTTTTAATTAAAATTTTTTTATAAAAAAACAGTTTTTTTTTAAAAAAATTCAAAAAACAGTTTTTTTAATAAAACATAAAATAAAACATTTTTTTATATTAAAAAACAGTTTTTTTTTTTTAAAAAAAAAAAGTTGTATAAGAAAAAAAAACAGATCCGGATACCTGGTTCCCGGAACCGAATTTCCGGGTACCCGGATTATCCGGGTCGGATCTGGGTCAAAAAAATTGTGACCCGAAAATCCGGGTACCCGAATTTGCCCACCTCTAATTTTGAGTAATATGCGGACGACGATTAACAACTCACTTTTTTTTTTAATTTATACACTTGAGTTTTTGATAGAAACTAATTGGGAATAGGGGAAAAAAAATAAATGATTATTAAAGTTTATTAAAGTTAGTTAAAAGTAAGAGATAATATGGAAAAAAAATACGTGAGAACCATAAAATAATAAATGTAGAAGAATAAGAGCAAGAAGGTGATTAAAAAAATCCCAAAAAGTAAAGTGAGTAAATTTAAAAAAAAAACGAATGGAGTATTCGATAATTATTTTTCTTATAAAAATTGTACAAATACGGTGAAAATTATTTTAAGAAATTGAGAATGCGTACCAAATTTACATGTCAATCGGTGCAATAATTGATTGCTTTAACCAAAAAATACGGACATTGTTACATCTACCTAGTGGGTAGACTACCCACTACTAATAAAGACATTAAAATATTATTAATCATATAATTTGAAATTCACTATCAATATTAACCACAACATTTTATTAGTTGTGGGTAATCTACTTAGAAGATATGACAAGTTTTTTTCCCAAAAATACATATAAACAATTAAGCATTTAATATATTTTGCGGAAAAACTGGAATGACATACTGTCCAACCAATACTGAGGTACAAGCAATTAATAGTCAAATTCAGCAGTTACAACTGCTGTGTGAACATGCATATAAGTTAGTATATAAATCACTGGCCTTAGGTGAAATTAAAATATCCCAAATTAGTGAAAATAAATTACTAAGTTTATTTATTTTCCATAAGGTGAGATGGAGTTTTCCTCAAGGAATTGCAACCTTTTCATAGCGGTGTTACTTACAGTAATCATTAACCTACAAGTGCAATTGGCCGGTAAGTCGCTCAAACCACGCACAAAATCAATCACAATTAAAGTTTTATGAAACAGTAAAGCTTATATGAGTAGATAATGTATGTATCACTAACTATATGTCTCATAAGGGGAGAAAAGGAAAGAGAATGACTTTAGAAATTGGAAATTTGGAATGGGAAAAAATGGAAAGGAAAAATCACAAATTTATAGCCTATCCAGTATTGTTTTTGTTAACTAGAAAATCAGAAGAAAAAAAAGTGGTTTTCACTTTTTAGTTGTCAGTTTTTTATTTTCAATATGTTTCCAATAAGTTTGACTAATTTTTATATGCTTATAGGAATAATATCATATGAATTTGAAGAAGAAAAAAATCACAATGATATCGAACGGGCCTTAAGTAGTTGTTTGTTTTGAAAAAAAAAATGAATGAGACAACACACACTTAGGTTGCTCAAAATGATCCGATTCGATCCATTTTTTTGTAAAAAATTCGAATCAGATATCTGAGAACTTCTCAGATCGGATATGGATCATGAAAATTGATGTTTCAGATATCCAAGATATTCGAAATTTTTAATATTTCGGATCGGATATTTCAAATTAAAAATCGGCATTTTCAGATATTTCGTATCGGATATCCAAATTTTTATCAGGTACTTTGGATCGGTAAGTAGGCTTTTCAAGTATTTCGGATCGGATACCGGAATTTTTCGAATCAAAAACCCTGAAAAAATATATTAAAAACACAACAACAAAAATAATTTGGGAAAAAACTTAGACCAAATCGGATATTTGAAAATCTTGGATATGCTGATTTTTCGGGTGTGATTCAGGTCGATTTGTCCGATTAATTTTTTTTAAATATCCGAGATTCGACATTTCAGATCGGATCGATCCGAATGAACAACCCTAAACACAACCATCATACCTCCACACTCCACCACTGTAACCTAACCTTACCCCACAACCAAAAAATTCTCCCACCTTACCACCTAACCTCCACCGCCCCTCATCTACACGCCTCCCGGGAGGAAGGGGGCGGTGAGTGGGTGGGAGAGGGGCGTCTGGGTGGTGGAGGATAGGGTTACGATTGGGTAGTGGATGTTAGGGAAAGAGAATGGAAAAGATATGAGGAAGAGGGTTTGGAGGTAGAAGAATTTAGGGGAATGAGAAGGAAAATGGAAACCGAAAATAATATCTAACAAACAAAATCAAAGGGAATAAAGGTGTTAATATATGCAACTAAATTGATTTTGGCACACTAAAAATTAATTTTGGCACTCTCTATGCGGGCAACGTGCTGTTATGTTAGAGTACAAAAATCAATTTTTTGTGTGCCAAAATTAGGTGTCATTCAAACTGGATCAGATATAATTAGAGTATCATTAATTTATATCCAACTGAAACAGTTATTAACTAATATATGCAACTAAACTGTAATCAGGTGGTATTATTGGAGCAAATTATGGGATGTCAGGAGACAATCTTCCACCTCCAAAGGCCGTGATAGGTCAGTATCAGGATGAAAACATACTTCTGATAAGGATGTATGAGCCAAATAGAGATGTTCTGGATGCCTTGAGAGGAACAGTTATAAAAGTTGCTCTAGGAGTGAAAAATGAAGATGTAACAGACATTGCTATGAACACAAATACTGCACAAAAATGGGTAAATTCCATTGTTGCACCTTACATCGACCACGTTGACATCGAATGGATCACCGTCGGCAACGATATAGTGCCCGGTCCCACCGCTAAGCTCATCCCACAAGCGATGAACAATATACTCAGCGGACTCAACTCAGCTGGGATAACTCGGGTTAAGGTCTCAACCGTGGTTAACGCTAACGTCGTTACAGTCTATTCTCCTCCTTCAGAAGCGAGCTTCAGGCCAGAAGCTATGGAGTTTATGAAAGGGATAGTTACATGGTTAGCGGGTACAGATAACCCGATTTTTATCAACGTGTACCCGTATTCTGCAATCAAAGAAAACCCTAGCAACATACCCTTAGATTTTGCCCTATTTAAGGCATCGCAACCAGTAATTGATGGGAAATTAAAGTATTACAGCTTATTCGAGGCGATGGTGGATTCGTTTTATGCAGCGTTGGAGAAGATCGGAGGCGATAAACTGAAAATAGTGGTGGCGGAGACAGGGTGGCCGAGTGCTGGGAACCAGCCTTATACGACTAAGCAAAACGCCCAACAATACAACCAGAATCTTATTGATAAAATGACTAACAAAGGGACGCCCAGAAAACAGTCGAATATATTGGACACTTTTATATATGCTATGTATAATGAGAATAAGAAGCCTGGTGGTGGTGTAGAACAAAATTGGGGACTTCATTATCCAAATATGGAGTCTGTCTATCCCCTGTCTTTTAGAAAGTAATTAATTAAGTATGATTCTGATTGATTGATTGATTATTGTAGAACATGCCAGGCCAATATTCATGTTTGCTATCTTTGTGTGTTTCCATAATAATAATTATAACCATTACATTAAGTTCATCTAGCCAACTTTGAAAATTTAGGTTTCATCTTCTATTATATAAATCTAGTTTTATTTGCTTTGAAAACCAGGAATAATAATGATAGCAATTTTTAAAATGCTTCATTCATATACTAAAATGTTATTCCCTCCGTCCTTAAAGATTGCTCCATATTGACTTTTGCTACTGTTCATTTTTTAACTTTGACTCTCTATAATTTTATACGTGTAAGGAAAAATATAGTCAAATGGGATCTCATTTGATTCGGCTCAATGTGTACTTTTTTAATATGTAATACTTATAATTTTTTATTATACATATCTCAAGATATTTTTATTTAAATGTGTCTCGGGAGATGAGAAAAAGTAAATGGGGTAATCTTTTAGGGACGGAGGGAGTATTAAAGATGTATAACCTTAACTTGAAAGCGCCTTAATTTTTCGAACCGATTGAACTTAATTGGGACAGAAAGAAAAAAATATTAACGCGAAGTAAACGCAACCTAAATATAGCAACATATATTATCAACATTCTAATAATAATTGTCAATATCATTTTTTGAGTATCAGATAACTACTCAACTTAATGACCAAGTGAAAAATAGTAGAAGATTATGTTTGCAATTTTGCGTCTCTCGGCAATATATATTATCAACATTCTAATAAAGCTTTTTCTGATTTCCCTTTTATCATTCATTCATCTAGTTGAAGTTAAAAAAAAAAATAAGAAAAATGGGCTATTTACTAAAATTTAAACTTCTTGTTCCGACCTTTTAATCCGCTCTTCTTATGTTACCCCTAGAGTCGGCAAAAATTGACACGACACGATAACACGGCACGAACAAAACACGAAATTAGCGGGTTTGGGTCAAAGATTTTGACACGATTAAGTAAACGGGTTGACACGACACGACAAGCTTATTAAACGGGTCGGGTTTGGGTCAAGGGTTTCAACCCGTTTATATAAACGGGTTGACACGATTACACTTGAATATTAATTTTATAGTTAAAAATTGACGTGACACGCTAACACGACCCGAACACGACACAAAATTAACGGGTTTGGGTCAAGGAATTTGACACGTTTAAGTAAACGGGTTGACACGACACGACACGTTTATTAAACGGGTCGGGTTTGGGTTAGAGGGTTCAACCCATTTATGTATGCGGATCGACCCGAAATTGACACGACACGACACGATTGCCAACTCTAGTTACCCATTTAATAGAAGTTGCACATATTTCTTTCCTAATAAAAAATATCAACTGGATCATGATGTCAAATCTTGTTAAATTTACCTAAAAAAATCCTAAAAAATAAACCTTGAAAACATATGGCGGAGTCAAAGGAAGCATGATTTTCATCTGAAAGATCATTGGATTTAATTGGGACATGAAAATTTTTAAGGTGAAGAAAATATATGAAGATTTTAGCCTTTTAGGGCAACACTATGGGTCAATAAATTATGTTATACAAGTAGTTACTTTGTACACCAACTAACATTGCAAAAGTTCTCCCAATTTTGCCTTTTGATCATAACATAAAAAATAAATAAAATAAATCTACCAATTTTATTGTAGACAAATGTTTATTTTCTACAATTAATAATATATCTAGTTATGGTTAAATTTTTTTTAAAAAAAAAAACATAGTAATTTGATATTCTTAAAACCATTGAGATAAACCATATTTTTCTAATTAAAATGACGGTTAACCCCAGTGCCCACACAATTAAACTTCTCAACTTTATGCTAAGACGATGACATAAACCCTATTTCAAGAATCTAAAGTTGAGAGTACCTCATTGAAACAAATCAAATAAGGCCCAAATATGTTTTCCATTTATAAAACTAACAAAACAATTAATATAGCGATAAAATCATAAATTTCTAAATGCAAAGAAATTTTAATGGGATTCTATTTTCAAATCTCTGATCTAGCTTGTAGTTCATTGAACTATAATTAAAAGCAAACAATTAAATCACAGTTACTCTAGTCTTGTATGTGCTGCGGGGTAGAATTTCACAGTTTCTTTGTTTATTTTTGAAAGAACAGATCCTCATGAGTTATGACACTTGGCAAATTTGGCAAGCGCAATCTATGGAAAAACCGTGGCATAGTGGAAAAGCAATGAGAGTTGATGAACCAATACCACTTAGAACTCTCAATTACTTGCATCCCCTCCACTAGAGGGACGGAGAATCAAAATAGAAATGCCAAAAATCAGTTTCCATTTTTTCTCCAATTACATGTACTCTTTTTCCCCTGTTGCGATAATTGAGCATCATAGTTGTGCAAGTATAAGAAAGCAATAGAACTCTATCTTTCATGTGGAAGCAATTAGAAAATGAGAACAGAAAGCATTCTAAGAATTGGGAATATTAGCATGTACAGAATTTCAAAACCAAAAGCTCTTAGTATCTCTTTCTTTCTGTCATAAACTGACCAAAACCCACAAGCACTTTCACTTTCCGGACATTTTCTAACTACTCTCCATCATAGAGCAAAATAAACCCCTATCATCCCCATCCGTCATCATGGCTAAGAACAGATACCAAATTCAGATTGGCAGAATGAGGTACCAGATATTATTGCATGGCTAAACCAAGTTCACTCAGTTCGTTACTACAGCCACCCCTCTTTCTACCATATCCATCTCCCTCGATCAGCTTTTCCCTTTAAAAACAAAGCAAAGCAGAAACCCGAAAAAGAAAAAAAAAATCTACCTTTCACTATTTTTCTGAAGCGTATAGTAATCAAAAATTGAATCTTCAGAGTGAAGAATCAGCTGTTCTCAGTTCAGAAGAGGAAGCACCAGCAGAGCATGGAGCCGAAGAGTTTGAATCTGCCATTATCTTTAACTGCAATCCTTGGAACAGCTTTGATTCTGGTTTCCATTTCATGTACTGCACAGATTACACATTTAAGTAAGTTAAACATCATATAGTCGTTTATACTTAAAGTTACACACACAAAAAAAAGCTAAATTCTACAAATGACTTGCACTAAAAATTGGAAAAGAAATTTTTGGTTAGACTAGTAGGTATACAAATAGGCAGTAAAGAGGTCCCTGATTGACAAAAAAATCGTTCAACACATTTTGTTAAATGACAAATCAACAGTGTATTTACAACCCAAAAGCAATCGGTAGGAGCAATTTACCTTCTCAACAAAAGCATTTATCTCTTCCTCTGTAAGGCCTTCATCTTCTCCACCATCATCCTGCCAACCAAGAGCACGCAAAAAATGCAACTCTTCCTCTGGATGGATGAGTTCATTTTGATTGATGTCACTCCCCCTTTGGTCTGAAAAGCTCTCAGCCAAGCTACAGGTTTCACCGTTACAATTCATCTCACTACCATTTTCAGTAGGACCCATTGGAACAGAGGATATTTCCTTCTGTTCACCTGAATCCTGCACAACAGATGAGACGAGTGCACCTGAATCAGCACCAGAAGATGTGCACCCCATAGATTTTTTCCTCACCAAGTTAAAAAAATCATTCCGGCTCTGATGCTGAGCATGGGACAATCGCTTGTCCACCACTTGTACACCATTCAAACTATAAGCCAATGTCTTGCGCTCACTGTTAGAATGCTTCAGATTATTCGGATTCTTAAATGGAAGAGAGGCAGCAGAAGGAGAACCAGGAGATTGGCCATTTGCAACAACACTTGTAACCTTAGTTGTTTGAGCAGGAGTATCCTTTGAAACAGGGGAAACAACTTTCTCTCTTCCAGGTTTGAGCAACTGAAGCTTCCCCGAAGAAGATGAAAGGACATCTGCTCGTGCACTTACACCACGAACTACTTGATTTCCAGGCTGTAAAGATGGCATTTGCTGCACCCCATTCTTGGGAACAACCACACCATCATTAGATCTTGCAGCTGTCTTAGGTTTCAACTTATCAGATGGGTTAAGCATCTGCAGAAAAGGTGTATATAAAATTAAAGTGTAAACCTGTCTGACATGAATAACCAAAAAGATTTGAACAGATACAAATAAACCCAGATACTTGCTTCAACAAGATCTAGCTGTATTGCTGTTAGCACATATCACACAATCACAGCACCCATTATTTATATTTTATAAGCTGAGTTGGTGCACAACACAAGCAGATGCAAAGGCTTATGACTTTCAGTAATATAATACATTTGGCAATCACAGTCCTCAAGGAACAACTCAAGCGCACACACACACATAGTTGTTTCATTTTTTTTATGTTTGTAGCCAATCATCACCCCAAAAAACAACATAGTTTGTAGCCAAAATCGGTATATTTGGGGGGGGGGGGGAATCAGTTCTTGATTCACTACCACAGTAAATTCCACATGAACCACAGTAAATATTCCCTCTAATCAAGCAAAACCCCTCAAGCTCATCAAGAACATGATCCCAAATAGTAATTATGGTGTTCCAAGGACCAAGATCTACAATAAATTTTTAGCCTAGAGTTTTTATTTACATTCTGCACAACCGCAGCCCTCCCGAAAAATTATCTATTAAACTAATAATCTATTTTACAAATTAAAACAGTTGCATTAAATTTTGTCAATTCAACCCTTCATTTTCGTGGCTGTTCTCAGGAAAAGAAACGCCTAGTTTGTATTCCCTCAAAAATTCATGCTCTTCTATGAGCAAGCATCTATCAAGATTCAAGGTTCTCATCGGTAATTCCAAATAGAAAATGTTGATGAAGCATAAAATGAGAGAGAAAAAAATTCATCAAAATCAAACACTAATAAATCCCAACAATATGAAAAAAAATGCTCAACATTTAACTTGAACATTCAAAACTGAATACGTTCTTGGAGCTAGAAGTGAGAATTGGGTCAAGTCAGGTGAGGGTTGAATCCCACTAAACCTAACCCGACCTGTTTAATAAACGGGTTGTCATGCCGGACTTGTATTTAAACAGGACAAACTCCTCGACACATACTCCTTAATAAAAGGTCAGTTTCGAATGACGGGACGTGTATATTTTATATATTAAGTGGACAATTGGATGTTACCCTGTCTAGTCAACCTGTTTAATTAAACGGGTTTGAAAGTTGAAACCCTCAACACTAACCCGGTTCGTTTAATAAACGTGTTGTGACATTTCAACTTTTTCCACCTCTAATTGGAGTTCTTAACAAGGGAGGGACAACATATGAAGTCATGTTCCATTCTAGTCAAACAGTTGCTTTAATTATCAAGAGGAACATAGTAGATAGGACATTACTTTTCTTTCCAGCCAGAAGTCGGAAGGCTTTTTTGTAGTTGTATATATCATGCATTCATGCTTATTCTCTGAACTACTCTCGCTATATTTCAAATAGGTATAGGTTGCATTTTACTGTTGAGGAAGAAGCCAAAGGAAGCCAGAAAATATTGCAAGTGGGAAACAATTTTATGTATAGAATTGAAGATACCCAAGAACGGCTAATGGGAATACTTAGTAGTTAGTCCTCACAAGGTGAGCGTGAGCCCAGACAAATAAAAAATAATAAGCTACAAATTGTGGAAGTATAAGATTTTAGATGTTTAAGGAACGGTTATATTAAAAAAGATGTAATATCATAGAGATAAGAGAAAGTAGTGATGATTTCAGACTTCAGAGAAAAACTACACTACTTTAACAAGACTAATTTTATACTCCCTCCGTATGAATTTATTAGTTACGTTTTGAATGTTGTGCAGTTAGCCGGTTATTAAGGAATTAATAAAAAAAAAAAAACCTTACTATTTTAATATAATAATATAGAAGTACAAAAAATAAAAGTGTGTCCAAGCAAAAACCAAGAAAGGCCAAGCTGATGTCCCAAAGCCAAAATGGAAGAAATTTTCTCAAATCCAAAGATAAATCTGACAATGCATAAAGAAAGTTCACAGCTATGAAACAAGGTGTGCAGCAATGTCAAAAAAACCAACTCCCAAGGTTAATCATCAATTATTCTACTGAAAAAGGGGTGTACAGCAGTAAAAGATGGGCAGTACAACAGAGCAAATATAAATATACAGGTATACAGTGCAAACATCGTTCTTTTTTGCATCCATTTTATATGATTTTTATAAAAAAAAATCAGGAAAAATGAGTGAACAATCCAATCTAAAAGGTCACACACATAAGCTATTTTAGAAGAAGCATAAGTTACCTGCACAAAAATTTGATCAATTAAATTAATAGTAGTATGTTGTCAATTACTTACTCCCTATTTAACCCAACCAGATACTTTTGGAGTACATACAGACTAAGGCTTCAAAATCAACAAAGGGAAAAAAAATCGTGTAAATTTTACATCTAGATATACAAACTTAATATGAAACAAACAAAAGTGTTTGTCACTCAGTTATAGACCTCATAAAACAGTTTTTGCTGAATGATTACAAAAAACCAAAAAAAAAAAAGAGGAAAAAAGAGACCATATGCAACTATGTCATATAATCTCAAAATACCAGCAATAGAAGTTCCCAATTCTACCACAGCATACTAGGTCAAAAACCATGCAATAAACATGGATATAGTTCAAATAAAATACCACATATCTTTACAATTGTCCCATCACAGATAACTTTAATTAACAGAACCCATGCAGGAGTTTGTGGTTTAAAAAAATGCAATGATGAAAGCAATTCAATAAGAGAAATAGAGAACAAAAAAGTGAGGTTTCAATTTCTGAAACAGCATAGGGCAAACACAGTTGAAAACCTTGCCATCTCCACATAGAAATACGGTCCAATTACATTACCACATCCCTACACAATCAGCTTTCTATCATTATACAAACTAAGGATACCGATGTCCCAAAGCTAATGAAACTAAACCAGAATAGATGGATAGTAGTTTGAGTATTCCTCAAGTACTGATAGTGTTTTTTAAAGTATTTCAAAGTAAATGAAAAAAGGCAATGAAATTAACTTTTAATGTTGAAAGAATTGTGCTTCATTATTTCACCCTACAATACCCTATAGCTAATTCACTCACATGGTAACCTTTTGCACCTTTTATCAACTCAAGGTTCATTAGCTACCTCTTTAAATACCTACAGATGGGCAATCTATAGAGTATATAAACAATTACACAATAGTAATCAACAAGGTGCTACAAGAACAGCTTAGTTCACCACATGACAAACAAACCATTAAAAGACATCTGCTACAATATGATGTTCCAAAAAAGAAAATGAAAAGAAAAAAAAATAAAAGTAAAGAAAAATCCCTACCGAGTGTTTAGGCATTGAGGAGGTCATAGGTATCAGCTTCTTAACCCCCACTGAAGGCAATTCTTCAAATTTTTGGCTCGTCGTAGATTGCTACACAAGATGATAAACGTTAGGCAATTAAACAGAATATTATCAAGACAAAAGAAAAGCAATACCACCAAAAGGGGAAGTGATATTGGCACATATAATTTTGATATTGGCACATATAATTTTGATATTGGAACAATTTCTACAAGCAAAAATGCATTTGTGAAAGGTATTCGAGGGAGTGCATTTATAAACATATGGTGTGCCAATATCAATTCCCCACTAACAGGTTGACAGGGTTCATACCTGAGGTACATTTTGAGGTCGTACAGGACCCTGCACCAATGCTTCAGCCATATTAAGACCATTTGGAGCAGCTGCCTCACCTGTAGTTGAAGCAGAAGCGGGACCAACAGCAGTGCAAGAAGCCGGCTGCAAGGCAGGGGAAGGCACAGTGCTGTTACTGCCCACTACAGGCACTTCAGCAAGAGCTGATGTCCAACCTTCACAGCCAATCAATGGTGAGGTTCCAATGGACAAACCTTGAACACCCCTACTCAACCCAGGTGATGGTACTCTAGTTATATCAGGAGTTACAGGCCTCTCGTCAGAACCAAGCAATGGAAAATCTCTTTCAAATGACACCTTTTGGGTACCACTAGAAACACTGCCAACAGAAATGTTTCCATTTCCATTCCCATCACTATTATGGCCCTTTCTCAAATTTGTGAACGATCTGCGCTGCGTGAACTCGTCTGGCTTTCTAGAGACCATAGACTGGGAACGTCTTAGCGAATCCTTCTCGCTCCTCCCAGCAATAATGCCTGACAAGGGATCAGTGTATTCAGAATCCCAAGTATCAGAAATTCCTAACTTTTCCCTATCTTTTGCACGCTGATTTCTAGCAGAACCACTATACGAACGCGCATACGGGTTGTTATCATGCTTACTAGAGCCATTGCTGCTCGAACTTCTTCGAGAATTAGTAGAAGAGCTCCGCTCTAGAAAGGAGGAATGAGAATTGTCCAAGAGACTGGTGTTGATCAAATTTCTATTTCTTTTTGGAAGTGCCAGCAATGGACCATCTGGAATCACACATATAAACATATAAATCAAAGGAACGTCACTTACAAACAAATTATTATGCTTCATACCAAAATAAAATAAAATAAAAACTTCCTACCAAATTACCTGTTTTTGATGATGATACATGATGGCTCAAACTACCACCTCCAGAGCTTCTCAACCATTCCGGAACTAAACTTGGTTCACTTCTTTCCATAACAGGAGCTGGGCATGTTAATATACGTACCAACAATATCGCAGATTACTTCCTTCTTCTTCTCCTTCGATCTTCTTACCTAAGTATTGTGAAGCTAGGACCAATCGAAAGCCCCTAAACCTCCTGGGGTAACAATCTCTAACTAATATCTTTGTCAAATTCGGCCCCCAGTTATTCTTAGTGAAAAAACTACTTCTGCAGTCAATATCTCCGAATACCTTACTTCAGTTGTTCCAAAAACAACACTTACAATCACAGCCTTTGCAAGGCGAACCCAGAATTAAAATGAAAATTAAAAAAAGGGACGATACGTGAATGTGGTGTCTGTTTGTGCAGTCTTTCTCTAAGCTATATCAAAATAAATTTGAAGAGCCAACTTTCCCCGTATCCAAGAATTATACGAGGAGGGTTCGAATATAGCATTCGTCAAAATCCTAACCCTAGTCCCAACTCCAAAGAACTATCAACACCTAACCCTAATAAAAAATTCAACCAACAAAATTCAATCAAAGATTGAGTGACTGACCATTCGACAACAATCATTCAATTAACAATGAACAATTAGCACATCCCGTAATTCATGTAAAGATTACCTAATTTCAAGAGTTGGTAATTCTATTCCAACTATTAACAAAATAACAAACGAGTTGAAATTTGATGATTGCAATACCTGGAAAAAATTTGGGAGTGAATGAAAAATCAAAAGTTGTTTCGAGATCCCAAGCCTGAATGAAATTTGAAACAAGAAATTGAGGATTGGGAGAGAGAAGGGTTTTTTCAGCGTCAATTGGGTGTTGGGCTTTTTTGGGTTCGGCCTGACCTCTTCCTACTTTTTAACGCATAGAAAATAACTGCTCTCTTTACCCCCGCTTTCTTTGCCTAATTTCCTATGAAATTTTTTTATTTTAAAAAAAAAAACTATTTCTTTTTTTTTCGAAAGGAAATGTAAAGTTTTTTTCATCAGGAAAGGAAATATAACTTGCCATCAAAAAAAAAGAAAAAAAAAAGGAAATTTTAACTTAAATTCAACTTTAACATTGGGGGAAAAATACCATATTGTATTTAGATTACAACAACTAATTTTTTGGACGAACAATCCTCAATTTAGATTAAAAAAAATATTAGTTTAAGACTATGTCTACCATCTAAATTTTATTTGGTAATAGTTTATGAATATTATAAAAATATACTATTTGCGTTTCAAAATATGTGCAACAAATATTTTTACACGCTACGTACAAAAAAAAAAATTACACGCATCTTAAGATTGCACATTTTGATATGGAGGTAATATTACTCCTTCCGTTTTTTTTTTTTACTTTTCACACTTGCCGAGGCAATACTTTGAAGATTAATTGTGTGTTTGTAAAGATTATAAAAATTAGATATTAAAAAAGTACATGTTAAACGAATCCAACGAGACTCCACATGATGACATGAGTATGTTTTTTCTTATGTATAAATCACAAACGATAGTGAAAGTATATTTTGTGAATAGTGCAACAGTCAAACTGATTAAACTTAATAAAACGAAAGTAATATTTTTCAATATTTATTGTATAATTTTTTAGTTAATTATTTTTTTACAAAAGATTAGATCAAATTTTCAACATAACTAAATTTATATATGCAAATTATGTACTTACTCTACTATATATTAATTGCAACGTTTCCTTTTCACATTTGCTAATATATAATTTATTTTCGTAATTTTTTAGTTATTACACTTTACCAAAAATTATACAAATTATCTCATAATAAAGTACATATTAAAACGATTCCAAAGATATCACACATGACTAATACTATATGTATTTTTTACATATATAAAGCACAAAAATGAGTTATATAAATGATTGTAAATAATGTCCAAATTTTCAAGGTTGAAATTATATAGGAGCGGAGGAAGTAGGTTTTTATTAAGATTTTAGAAGTTTATTTCAAAATAAATTGAGAAATTGATTTGAATTAAGAGGAAAAAAATATTAAAAAATGAAAAATAATTTTAGAAAAAAAAAACAACCAGGTTATGACGTGTCGTGTATCACTCTCAATTACTTTTTTTGAGAAAAGAAGAATATTATTATTCATTAAGTAAGAAGTTATACATATCTAGAGCTACAAGGTCATTAATCTCATCTGGCCAATCCTCCAACCAAATTCTTTCTCCCTCGCAAAAAAGAGTAAAATTTGCTAACGAATGAGCCACCTTATTACCACTTCTAGGAATATAAGACTAGATACAATAATTAAAAGACTTAGCAAGATTTAAAATATCAAAAACAAACATCCCCATAGAAGAATTGGTAACATGTTGCCCTTTTAAGCATTGAATGAGTTGAAGACAATCTGATTCCACATGGACAACTCTGTATCCCGATTCCCACGCCCTTTGCAGACCAAATAAAATCCCCTCCGCCTCATGCACAGCTGCATCAAAAGCACCCCTTCGTTGACGAACACCTGCCGCTACCACATCCCCCTCAGCATCTCTAATGACAAAACCACAACCCACCCCCATTCCATGAACCGTTCCTGCATCTGTGTTGATCTTCCAGCAGCATTCAGTGGGCGGCTTCCACCAAGAATCTACTCTAGACCGCTCCCGGACTATCCTCGACCTATTCTCACTGAAGCCCTCACGAAAACTCATTGCATCATCAATTATCATCTCCGGAGTTTGGTGTCCCTTATCAAAGATTCTTTTGTTCCGTGCACCCCAAATCGCCCACATACAAGTCACCACCAATTCGAAACTCTCCCCACCATAACCAGACCATACAGTTTCCATCCAATATCGCATATCTGGAACCCGCATCCTCCAAATTCTTTCATCCAGTCCACTCACTTTCCAAATGGCTATCGCAGCTGGGTAAAGCAATAATGCGTGAACAGCCGAGTCTTCCACTGCCCCACATAGGGAACACGAAATGGGCCACCCCGCAATCCTCTTAGCAACATTATCCCTAGTCGGTAACAAACCACAAGCAACTCTCCATCCAAACAACTTGACACGTGGCGGCAGATTTACCCCCCAAATATGCTTCCAAATGTTACCCATTCCGTTCAGACCGCCCCCACTTGAGCTAGGAGCCTCCATCTCACCCAAAATATGGTATCCCGACTTTACTGAATATTCTCCATTAACACTGAAATGCCAGCAAAATCTGTCACTAGGCCAATTAACGCACAAAGGAAGTTTCAAAATTTCATCAACATCCATAGGATGGAACATTTGTCTAATGAACTCCTCATTCCAAACAGCATCTTCTTTATTAATAAGCATGTCCACTGTTAAAGACTCATCAATGGGACCTTCACACCTAATAGGTTTAAATGTCCAAGGTCTCGCGAGCCAAGGATCAATCCAACACCTCACATTTTCTCCATTCCCAATAATCCACCTAGCCCCCTTCTCAATAACACCTCTAGCCTCACAAAGACTTCTACACACAAGACTAGGTCTCGACCCTAAATCAGAAGACATGATATCCCTGTCGCTAAAGTACTTTGCCTTTTGGTAGTGAATCTTCCTTTTGGATTTTGGATAATTCTCCAAACGTTCTTAGCTAGAAGAGCAAGATTAAATTTCTCCATTTCCCGAAACCCCAATCCCCCCACCTCCTTGCTTCGACATAATTGAGCCCATTTTTGATAGTGAATCTTCCTTTTGCCTTCCTTGTGACCCCACCAAAACCCCCTTGTAACGACCCGGCTTTTTAACATGTCGATTGACGAAGGGAAATCGACAAACGGATCATTACTTAAACATTAAATTTAATAATATTTATATAATCAAACAAAAACATCTTTTATTAACTTATTAATCCGAAATAATCTCAAAAATCTACTAAGGATAAAATACTTAAAATTACAAGTACTAAAATAAAGTCTTTCCCAACAGGCTGGGATAGTAAATAACATAAAAGTCTTAATAGAGACTCTAAGTAACTAAGGTGTACTAAGATTCTCAGCCACTCAAAAGCCCATCCAGCGAAAGCCCGAACTAATCAGCTGCATCTTCACCTGTAACTGGGGGGGGGGTCCACCGTCAGTGGCGAGTAACTAGGCTGTCCCGCTTAATTGAGGGACCACTAAACACATAATCTCATAGAATTTCGCAAGAAAACCTCATGTAAACATAAATCATCTTATACGGAATACATGTAAAAATACGTACAAGAATACGTATAAATTACGTATAACATACGCATACAAATACCTGCAGAAATACGGTTAGAATACGTACAAAAATACGTATAAAGTACGTATACTTTACGTATAATCATACCTGCAAAATACGGTTAGGAATACGTACAAAATACACGTATAGTACACTTATACATGCATACATACATGCATACATACATACGTACATGCTTACATACATACTTATACAAATACAGAAATACACAGCGGAAGACTCATACCATTCATAACACGTATACTTACATAGTAAACCCTTATAACTTAATTATCATAATTCCATTAAATCATATCTTACATCTTATATTATAACTTTACATCATAACATAACTTGTATTATGTCACACTTATATCATATCACAACTTATATCTTATCATAACCTTTATAACAAGAACATATATCTTCTTAACTTATCATATGTACTCATTATGTCATAATATCTTAACTTATCATCTTTGCGGACTGTCTTCTTCAGCTCGTAGTGAACCTTTGCGTCCACAACTTTCCTAAAATATGTTGGGGTGAACCTTTGCGTCCCACCCGTAGCCCTCCTTTGCGAGAACTAAGCCTAAGCTATGGCCATAACTCCTAAGCAGCCCTCCTTTGCAAGAACTACCTAGACGACTCCATATTCTAGAACCAAGAACTGCGCGGGGGAACTCGTGTGTTCGTCCCATGTGAGCAGTGGCGTCGACTAAACCCGATTGGTGACCTTTGCACCACCGCACAGGCGCCCTTATCTTACTTATTTTACTTAAATCGGGAAGTACTAGGTGGCCGTAATCGGAACTAAAATGTTCGAAATCCCAGGAAAGAGAGGTGCGGCACGTGTATTGGCCACCTTAAATACCAAGTCTTTCCTAGCCAGAAATCGAAACAAATTACTATCCTTTTACTCTGTTTCCTTTCCTACCCTCTTAATATCTTATTAACTTCTTAATATAACTTACCCTAGCTTATACTTAATAATAATAATAATAATAATGACAATAATATCATCTACCCCTTCATGTTACAACTAATCCCTGATAATTCCGTTAATTGTAACTTTTATAATTAAATTAATAATTATCCCTAAAAATATTATAAGTCAGAATTAAACTAAAATGACTAAATAATCTAGGTCCATTCGACATTTTCATTTAAACAACAATAATTAAATAAATTCATATACTTATCATATAATTAATTTAATAAATTATTTCAAATTAACAATTAATCATATAAATTACTTAAAACATGATAAAAATATTATCTTCCATATTTTCCTCCACTCGACAATATTGGGGAAAACATTACCAAAATTATTCAATTAATTCAAATAAACACAAACCTTAATAATTAATTTAAATTATTCGAATAACAATAATCCTTTAATCATGAAATCATCAAGATTAATTATAAAAACAAGATCAAAATAATTATTTTAAGCATAACATCACACGGCCTTTAGGCTATAATAATATGATCAAGATTTAATTAAAGAATTACAAAATAACATGTTTTAATAATTTAATTACACTATTTTACACAATCTGATTTTTAAATAATTAAATTAAGAACGACCCTTTAAAGGTCTCGATTAATCTGAAAATTTTAATGGAAGTTAAATATAGGTTCAAGGTTTAACTTACATAATTTTCGTCCAAAAATAATGTCATTTACTATTTTTAAGGGATTTTACAACTAACAAATCAGATTAGGCTGAAATCAGTTTCGGATTTTTCTGCCATATCAAACGATCTTTAAAAATTACGAAAATTTAACACAAGCTGTAAAACATTATTACTGAATTCCACCTAAAATTTCATAGCCATACTAATTGATTAAGTATATTAATAAATTCGTAAGCCAAATCTGGACAGTTTTACCGGTTTGATAGATTAAATTATTATAAGCAATAAAAGGAAGAATTTTGCCACGAAATAAATCATGATTCATAATCAAACAGTAAACAAACTTCCACGAAAAATTCATCAAGAAATATCAAGATTTGATTAATCAATAAATTCATACAAGGAATTATTCAACAGTTAAAGATTTTCAAGATACGACATAAAACAATCAAGAAAATTCTCAAAACAAATCAAGAATTCTATCCTCATATCATTCGACTTTTTCGAACCTAACATACATTAAATTCCCTACAATTTTCATATTCAATCCTAATTAACTATGTGTTTTTCTACCCATAGATTAAAAGGAAAAGCGAAGTTACCTGATTCGCTAAATTTTCCAAGGCACAAAAAATAATTCACCTTTGGTGAATCTTACACTTGTTCGACTTTTTTTGAAAGAAAGAGAAGGAGAGAAATATTTTTAGAGTTTAAGTGTACAATTAGTAAAATAGGACCCAAATAAAAAGAGTAGTCCTATTTATAGAAAAAGAAAAAAAAATAAAACAAACCCTAATTGAACCTAGAGTGGGCCGTGTAATTGGGGTAGTTAGGGGGAAATTAGCTAGGTTGTTATATTAGGTTTAAATAGGTTTTAAATAAATTAAATTAAATAATTAACTTAATTAATTAAATAACTTAATTATTAGATAGGTCCAAAAGAATTATTATTGACCCAAATAATAAATAGGGGCCGGCCAAGGAGAAAAAGAAAAGAAAGATTGGGTCTTTGACCCAATGTTGAGGAAAAAGTTTGGACTAGAAATGTAAACAATCCAAATTGAATGGCCTTTAGACTTAGAATTGAATACATACTATTTAATATCCGCGAAATTTTCTGGCCCTAAATTTCGGGGTATTACACCCTAGCCGCCCTTTCCAAATCCTCACAAAGTGAATGTGGAAGTTTAAAAACACTCATAGCATAGGTAGGAATTGCTTGAGCTACAGCTTTGATAAGCACCTCCCTACCCGACCAAGAAAGTAACTTCTCCGACCATCCACCTATTCTTTTCCTCAACCTGTCTACGAGAAACATAAATGGTTTTTTACGAGACCGACCAATCTTAGTTGGTAAACCTAGATAACTGGCATGAGATTCCACCTCCCTAACCCCCAGAATAGTAGTAATCTCCCGTCTGCTACTCTCCTTAACTCCCTTCCCATAGGCCACATCGGTTTTGTCCCTATTAATTTTCTGGCCCGCCGCCTCCTCATTCAAATTCAAAATATTTTTAAGACACGCAGCCTGGTCATTTCTCGCTTTACAAAAGATAAGAGAATCATCCGCAAAAAGCAGATGAGATATAGTAGGACCCCTATTATTAAACTTAAACCCCTCCAACACACCCTCATTAACCGCATTATTCAACAATGCTGACAACCCCTCGGCACAAAATAAAAATAAATAAGGAGAAATAGGATCGCCCTGTCTAATACCCCTAGTCGGTCTAATCATACCTCTAGCTTCCCCATTCACTAAAAAAGAGTAGCTCACAGTTTTAACACAATTCATCACAAGATTAACCCAACCCTCATTAAATCCCAACTTAAGCATAATGTTATGAAGAAAGAACCACTCAACCCTGTCATAGGCCTTACTAATATCAAGTTTCAAAGCTAAAAAATCCTTCGCCCCTGCATAACAATTCATAGAATGAAGAGTCTCAAAAGCAACCAGAATATTGTCTGAAATTTGCCTCCCTGGAGTAAAAGCACTCTGATTACTTGAAATAATATCAGGCAAAATTGTTTTAAGTCTATTGGCAATGGTTTTAGTAACAATTTTCATCACAACATTACATAAACTTATAGGCCGGTAGTCAGACACAAAAGAAGGGTTAGGAATCTTAGGAATAAGGACCACATGAGTATGATTAAAATCATTAGGAATAGACCCACCATTAAGAATATTAAGCACAAACTCAGACACAGAATCACCAACGATATGCCAAAAATTTTGAAAAAAGAAGGGGTTCATACCATCTGGACCTGGAGCCTTTCCTGGCTGCATTTGCATAAGAGCCTTGTACACCTCGTCCACACTATAGGGTTTGCAAAGGAAGTCATTCATCTCGGCCGTCACTTTGGGTCCCACCCGATCCAGCACCAAATCACAATTGTAGGAATTAATTGATTGAAAAATATTATTAAAATAATCCTCAATCAGATTCCCCATCTCATTCTCATCCTCCACCCAATTGCGCTGCCATCCCCGTCTTTAATCCCTTAATCAAATTAACCCTTTTCCTTTGGCTCGCCTTCTCATGAAACCACTTCGAATTTTGATCCCCGTGCTTAAGAAAATCTACTCTCGACCGTTGCCACCACATTATTTCCTCTTTGCGCCGCCACTCCCTAATTCTTTTCAAACAAGCTTCACGCTCCTCACGGTTTTGGCATTGCTGGAGTTTAAATTTTTCCCTTTCTAATTCTTTCCTCACACTGCCAAAGTGCTCCAAACTCCATTTTATCAATTTATCTTTGCACCCATTAATCTTCTCTCCCAAAGATACCCCTTATTGTACCCCATTATTCACACCCCACGCATCTTCAACAATATTTTTGCAATCATCCTCCAAAGACCATATATTCTCAAACCTAAACCTCTTATTTCTTCTTCTTTTCCACCTCTCCTTCCCTTTAGAATTCAACTTGAATTTAATTGGGATATGATCAGAAATACTTTCATCTAGATGATGAACCACCGCAAACGGAAACTTTACACACCACTCACTATCCACGTGAAAACGATCAAGTCTCTCCTCAATAGACTCCTCCCCATCCCTCCTATTCCACCAAGTAAAATCATAACCCACATAACCCGCGTCCGCTAAGTCACACTCCGCCAATAAACTTTGAAACTCCTCCAAGACCCTTTGATCCCTAGTACGCCCCCCTTTTTTCTCACGATGGAAAAATATTTCATTTAAATCCCTACCACACACCCATGGAAGATTACTATGATTCCTTAGATCTTTGATAAGATCACAAGTTAGAGTTTTATTTTGAGATTCCGACCACCCATAAGCCCCAGTAAATCTCCAATCTCCATCCCCATTGTCCCCTCGAATACTCACATCTATATGATGGCTCGAAAAAGATAGTAAATGAACGTCTACCTCTTTCCGCCATAATAACGCAAGTCCCCCTGATCTCCCCATACTATCTACAAAGTAGCCATTGAACTCCTCCCAATTTCTTTTTCTCTTATCCATCTCCTTACCACTTAGTTTAGTCTCCGATAAAAAGACTAACGTCGGCTTCAATCTTCGTAAAAATTTATGAAGCTCACTAACTGCCCGGGGGTCGCCAAGTCCCCGCCAGTTAAGGCAAATGAGACTCATTGGGCCCGGCGGGACCGCTCTCCAACGGTCTCCGCCTCGGATATCATGTTAATATCCAAAGAGTTTTGTTTAGCTTCTCCACCTACACCACATCCACCATCTCCATCGACATGTTCCCCCATTGTGCGACTCTTTTTACTGCCCCCGCCTGCTCCCATCCAGCTACTTCCACATTCCCCTTGCCCCTCACTGCCCGCATCTTTCCCCCCCATTGAAACCCCAGCCTTCGACCTCTCCTCACGACGAGCCCCATCCCCCTCCTTTTCACCCTCAAAGGTAAGTCTTTTACGAACTCGTATATTCTCCCTTAAATCTTTGATCATTTTGTTCTCCTCTTCCCTCTCCTTAGTATTGACACGAGTGCGACCTCTAATGGGGGACGCCCTCAGCCAAGCCCCATAAGGATACTCTGACTCCGGTAGGTCTTCATCAAAGTCCCCACACTCCCTACTCAAATGCCCCAACATTCCCCAAATGAAGCAAAAATTTGGCAACCGCTCATATCTGAACAATATCCATTTCACATTTCCCTTGATTACGATTTTCTTGCCTCTGCACAAAGATTTTCTAATATCCACTCTAACTCTCACCCTCATTGATTTTGTCCATCCCGACATGTCCGAGTCATCAAATTCAAGAAAAAGCCCAATACGTTGTCCAATCCAAGCAGCCCCGTCTTTGTTCCTTTTCTCCATAGGCATATTATAAATCCTCACCCAAAGATCCACAAAAGAAAAGTCAAGTTGTTCTGGTTGTTCATCCCCCTCCATAGTTCTGAGTAGCAGAAGATGCCCGTCAAAAGCCCACGGACCCCCATCCAAAACAAGTTTTCTATCCCCAGCAGTGAAAAATTGAAAAGCAAATAAATTATGCCCCAATTCCCTAATTAACATACCTTTCTGCGGTTTCCAAGTGGACTTTAGGACCCCTTTCATGGCTTCAACATTGAAAATTCCTTTTGCGAACAACTTCCCCACGAGACAGAGAGAGATCTGAGCCTGCATATCTTCGCTAGGTACATCGTCGAGATTGACCATCTCTACTTCTTCATCAGTCAATTTAAATTTGTTCATAGCTATTTCCAGCGACTCCATGATTGATGCCGTAACGAAAGAACCCTAAAAACACCCACTCGAAAGACCCGCTGCAAACCCTAGAAAGTAATTCTGAGAATTAATACTAACCCCTGCAAAGGCCAAAGTAAACCAAGCAGACTGGTTGGCTTCTCGGAAGATGTGCGAAGAGGAGGCTATAGTGAAATCCCGAAGAATATTCTGAATATCATCCATCAGTAGTTGGATTTTCCATGGACATCGAAAACGACCCTGCAAAATACTGATAGCAGTTAGGTTGTCACCCTCGATGTGAATAGAAGTAAAATTTAGTTGACGAGCTACTAAAAGACCATTTCGAAGTGCAATTGCTTCCGCCATAAGGGGAGAAGTGTTGCCTAAGTAAAAAGCACGGGCTGCGATACATTCGCCAAGATGGTTCCGAAGTACCACACCCGCAGAAGCAGTATTGTTGTTTGACGAACCATCAAAATTAAGCTTAATAGTTCCAGGGGGCGGAGGAGACCGACAGACAAACGAGGAAGCGGAAGGAAGGGAAGCATGTAATTCAGAGTCATAAATTGTGTGCAACTTATCTATGGAGAGACGACCTTCCATTCTTGAAAGTAGGACAGAGCCTGAGTGAAGACACTAATTGCAGAGAATTGGGAATTACCTCTTTGTTCGAGAGCTACTACACATACAATGAGGGTATGTGGTCCATACATAATACAAGAGGACAAAAGATAAGGGAAAGTTTTTAGGAAACCAATAAAACCACACAAACTTTACTTACCAAAAACACACACACACACACACTTTGTGCTTGTCTAAGATGTATGGATACGGATACGAGTATGGATCGGGTGCGGAATACGTTAATTTGAAAATGAAAGGATATTGATACAACTAATAGATATTATTAAATACTTTTAAAATCAAGACATTTCATCAATTTTTAAAATATCGTTTGGGATGTTTTAGTTTAATTACTATATCAATATAAGAAAAAACTTTAAATAGCCTATTAAACATGAAAAAATGGGTAAAATTATCACAAGACATGTAAAAAAAATGATTTTAAAATTGAGTTAAGTTTCGAGTATCCTAGAAGTATTGATATCGTATCAGTATCTGGTTGGAATATATTTCCCTTTGAAATGAAGAATAAGGGGAAATTTTTAGGAAACCAATAAAAACACATACACACTTTGTGTTTGTTTGGTTGGAAAATATTTCCCTTGGAAATGAAAAATCTCATGCGATAGCTAAAATATGTTATGTTTGTAATGAAATTTCCAAGGGGGTGTGGTAGATTCCCACATAGAATGAGAAATAACTCACCAAGCCTCTCTTAGGTGAGTGGATTTTAACAATATATATAAGAAGTTAGTTCTTAGTAAATAATAAGGGGTTGTTTGGTTGGGGAAGTGAAAAGGGGATGACTTTAGGAATGTGAATGAGAGAGAATGAAAAGGTGAAACCTTAGATTTAGGTATTTGTTTGTTTTGAAAAAGAAAATAAACGAAGCCAACACACAGCTATGGTTGTTATAAAAATGACCCGATATGAGCGAATTGATCTGAAAAAATAGGATATTTCGAATCGGATATCTTAGAACTTTCATATCAGATACTGATCGAGAAAATCTATCCAGATATCCATATATTTTGTGCTGAAAAACTAGCATCTTCATATATTTCGGATCGGATATTCAAGTTTTTATTCGAGACTTCGGATCAGTGCTTGGGATTTTCTAACTATTTCGAGGACCGCTGGCACTCTAAAAGAAAAAAGCCTCGAATCGAATCCTTAAGCTTCGAATAAGCGATTACAGACCTTTTCTACGCTTTCTTTTCTTGCTCTATATTTCGGAATATTTCGAAAAGACCACCCTTCCCCCATCAGGGGGGTTTGATTCTTCTCCACCAAGCACAAAAGTTTAAGGATAACTGTAGGTCGGTGGCTATCATTCTTTTTTTAGAACATAACATGATTTGGCTAGTTGAATATTCAACATTTCTATTCGGATTGATCCGAATGAACAACCCTATACACAATTGTCATACCTCCACACTCCACCACCTTAACCTAGCTAACCTGGCCACATAACCAACAAAAGTCACCCACCTCACCGCCCTTCACCGGAACGCTTCCTAGGGAGGAGAATGGGCTGTGAGTGGGTGGAAGAGGGGCGGCTAAGTCTTGGGTTGGTGGAGGTTAGGGATATAGTATGATAGAGGTGTGGTATTAAGGAAAGGGAATAGAAAAAATAGGGGGGAAGGTTTGGAGGTAGAGGACTTGGGGAGTTTGGGGGAATGGTGAGGGGAAAGAGAATGAGAAAAAATGACTAACAAATAACATCAAATGAAATAAGGATGATTGATTCCCTTTCCCTTTGATGAAAAGCCCCAACCAAACGATTTTTAATTCCAAGGATGACAATCAAACACTTTTGAACAATTCTTATGCAATCACCAAGGGATTTTTTTTCCCATGGGTATGTGATTTCATGTGGTAGTTTATTTTCGAAGTATGTATGAGGGATTGCATTTAGCATATCATCATAATCATAATCATAATCACCATCATCATCATCATCATATCTACTAAAACAAAAGCCACTAAAAATAAATTTTCCCTCCTAAACTCCTTATTCCCCCATATACCATTATATTTAATATATTTAATGTTTCCCTTTTTCAAAAAAGCATTTTGTTGTTTTTTCCCTAAAACAATTTTTTTTTTTGGAAAACAAATATCTATTAATTATTATTATTGTTGTTGTTGTTATTATTATCATTATTACTACTATTATTATTTTAATGAAAATGTGTTCAAAATATCTACAAGAAATTAGTAGGTAGCTGAGATACTATATGAGCCCACTCCCCTAGCTATTGCAAAATCGATCCTTTATTTACACTCTTAAATCATTTCCTCGAAATATGTGCAAAATTAATGTTGAAAATTTATATTATGGAGAGAGTATAGACGTTTTCATAAAATAATAAATATACCGATTCACCCTGTTTTATTTTTTAAAAAAGGATTTTTTGCTAATAACCCCCACCAAGTTACAGCTTTGTGCAAAAAACCCCTACGATTTTTTTTTTAAAAATAACCCCATTAAGTTGGACTTTTTCTTGTTTTCACCCCCAAACCCTTAACACCGTTAGATTTGTGTTAATTCCGTTAGTAGACCCATAATTTAAGTTCTAATTATAAAAAAAAGAAAAAAAAAAGAAAAAAAAGAAAAATGGGGCAAAAATCATAAAGGATTTCAAGGGGGATGAGGTGGGTTTTGGGTGGTGGTTTTAGTTGAGGGGAGGGGCAGCTAGTGGGGGTGGTGAGGGGGCGGGGTGGGTTGGGCGATGGCAAAGGGGGTCGAAAAGGGGAGGGGAAGAGGGTGTCAAGGTCAAAATGGGGGTGGGGGGGGGGCTGGCTCAGGTGGGAGGGGAGGGTTTTGGTGTGGCTGAGTTTAATTCGAAGGTGGTGGAGGTTGAATTTGACGGCTGCGATTCAATTCGAAACTTTTGGGGGTTTGAAGGTGGTGGTTATTTTCGAAGGTGGTGAGGGTGCTCGTGGGTGACTGAGTTGAGGTTTTTCGAGGGTGGGGGTTTCAGGGGGTACGGGAATTGGTGGTGGGGGTGGGGGCGTTTAGGGGAGGGTCAATCGGTGACGGTGGTGAGTCGTGGAGGGGGTTTCAGGGGTGGGGTGAGTCGGGGTTGGGGGTTTTTGCGGTGGGGGAGGTCGGCGGTGGGGGTTTTGATAGTAGGAAGAGGTCGATCAGTGTGGTGGAGGGGTGGTGGGCAGGTGGTTTTGGGTATTTAATTTATTTATCTTAAGTTTAAGTTTTAATTAAGTTTAAAATTTAATTAAGTAGTTAATAAGTTTAAAATTTAATTAATTAGTTTTAAGGTTTAATTAATTACTTCAATTAAAGAGTTAGATTTTGAGGTGAAAACAAGAAAAAGTCCAACTTAATGGTTATTTTTTTTAAATAAAAGGTCGTTGGGGTTTTTTCACAAAATCCTAAATTAGGGGACTTTATTAGCAAAAAAAATCCTTTAAAAAATTTACTGAAAATAAAGAGTAAAAAAAAAAAAGGTTTGGAGCGTTGAGCCGTCGACAACGAGAGTCTCCGTGGAACAAACCCAGCAGATTTCCAACGCCGCCAATCACAATTCACAATTCATCCTCCATTCCTCCCCCCTATTTTTATTAAATTGAGTAATTTTTTTTTGTTAAATTTAAGTTTTACGGATAGTAATTCTAAAAAAAAACCTTATTTTAGTCGTACAGTCGTATCTTTCAGGGCATTCAAACAACCAATCAGAATTCAGTAATTCTTGCAGTCGTCATCGCCGCGTTTTCTCTGTCTCTTCAACTCCACCATCTCCAACCTCTCTCTCTCTCTTCTCAGAAAGCATTCATCTCTCTTCTTTATGTTGACGCCATCACTCTAAGTTTTCCGTTCATCTAAATCGCCGGTCTTCAGTCAAACTCAGAATTTTCTGGAATTACCTCAATTTTCTCGAGCAGCTGTTTCCCCTTGTCGAAGTGATTTTGTACTTGTCCCTGCTTTGAACAGAACAAACTGTAGACTAAGTTGTAAGGTGTGTTTTACGTTCATATTCTCTTGTGCAGAATTTACAAAGTAGATTGCTGTTTCTGTTGAAGATTTGTTTGAAAGGATTATTTGATTTTGAGTCTTTTGATTCCACGGGAGCTTCTGTGTCTAAGATAGATAGCTTGTTTTCGACTTCTGTTCACTTATATTCAGATATAAACACTTGAATATTGAGTGGAAGTAAAGGAAGAATCGAGATTAAGAAAGAAGGTTTATATTAATTGAAGTATTGATCTAGGGTTTTTGCTTGATTTTAGGTTTTTTTTTTGGGGGTGCCTGAGTATTGTTGAAAGAGGTGAACTTTGGTAAATGTAGCTTCCTAGTCCCCAATGCATCACTTGCCCAGGTTTTTGTCAAACAAGAAGCTGAGCAAAAAAATGGATAAAGTATCATCTCCCAAGGATCAAGTATCATCTCCCAAGCACAAGCTTGTTAGAAGAAATGCTGCTAAGAATTTTGAGTACACTCCGTCAGGGTCAGGGTGTACGTCACCAGGTAGTTCTTCAGGAGCTCGAACAAGGTCTCTTGATATAGGCCCCACTGTTGAAAGGACTAGCTTTCGGATGGAAGGGAACGCCGGTGAAATGGATTTGATTTTTCAGAGCATGGGGCTCTCTGGACCTGAGGACTTGGAGATTCCAATGGCAGCTTTTGAAGTTATGAAGAATCGATCCTCGTCTGATGTAACTCCTAATAGGCCTAAAAAGGATCGACTTGATTCTGTTGAGCTTACAATACTAGAGAAGCAAGAAGAGCTTCCCAAATTTGTTGAGCCTTTGCCAAGCAGATTTGGAAATAATGTTCAGAAGAATGAAGTCACTGAGACTGGTTGTGGCGTCCAGCAGGATAAGGCACATGAGGCTGCTGCTGTTCCACCTTTGGTTGATAATGATTCACGGCCTGTTGGCAGAATTGTAGGAATCAAAGGTGATCGCCCCACATTGCTAACCCCTCCTCCACCAATGCCCCTTCCTGTTCTCGACAATGGATGTTCTACCTGGGACTTATTAAAAGGGTTGGCTCCAGATGATAACAGCCCCTCTCAATTCCAATGTCTTGGTTTATCTGGATCTTCTGACAACGAGGAAGAAGCTATCAGGGATGAAAATCACGGGCTGCGGATTGGGGAAACTGTCATCTTGTCAGGATCTTGTTCTTTTTCTACTACAAATGATGACGACTCATCCAGTTCTACCACAGAGCCGGTTTCCATTATCTCACCAAATGGAGTGTGTAGACTGGATATTTCCCAGTGGGATAAAGGTTCCCTCCTAGGAAGGGGGTCTTTTGGAACTGTTTACGAAGGAATTTCTGGGTATGTAATTTCATGCAAATTTAGATTCAGTACCCCCACCCCCCCCCCCCAAAAAAAAAAAAGAAAAAAAAAAGATTTCACCATGGTTTATGTATAATATCGTGTGATATTTTATTGTTGTTTCATTTTATTTTTGTTGCTGGTGATTGGGTCAATTTCTACCTGGGATGTGAAGTAAGGGAGTCCTGAAAGGATGCTGAGAGGGAATGGATAGATCATTGCTTCTTGAGAAAGTTATTGCAGTTATCAATTTCAGTGTTGGTTTGCTCCGTGTTGCAGACTTGCATCATAATACCCCCTAATGCTTCTCCTTGACCTGGAAATATTAAGTTCTAACGCTGACATTTAGTTGATATTGCTAGAATGCTAGGTGTTCGAAATTGACTCCATAATATTTTTTATGTTGCTTAAACATTCAATCTCCATTCTCTACATCTCTTTAGACGACACATGCCAAGTGTCTATGATAAGTTGAAGGTGTACGGAGTATGAGATTTCCCTTTCTCAATCCTTTTTTTTTGGTTATTACTTCATAAATTATAGAGTATGAAAAGCTTACTATCAGCACTCTGTTTTCAGTGAGGGAGTCTTTTTTGCTGTGAAAGAAGTTTCACTGCTTGAACAAGGAAGTCAAGGAAGACAGAGTGTCTGCCAACTAGAGAAGGTAAAATAAACCCGAGTCTTCTAAAAATTGGTTGTATACTTGATAGCTTGTTGGTAGGATTATTTTATTTCAACATGACAACATTTATTTCATTGTACACCATTTTTACTTGTTCATATCCTCCTTTTCAGGAAATTGAGCTGCTAAGTCAATTTGAACATGAGAACATAGTTCGATATCTTGGCACTGAAACGGTATTATATCATGTTCTCAGCTGTTTCTTGTGAACTTTATTGTCTTTGGATAAAGTATTGATGATGTAGTGATTATATTGTATGCCATGATGGCTAATGGTAAAGTGGTTTTTGATAGACATGAAAAATGGAAATGGAAATGTGTTTTTATACATACAAAAAAATTCTGATGCACTTCAATTTTTGTTACAGGTTGACTCTAAATTATATATCTTCTTAGAGCTTGTGACCCAGGGTTCCCTAGCAAAACTATATCAACGGTATCGTCTGCGTGATTCTATAGCATCTGCTTATACAAGACAGATTTTACAAGGCCTGAAGTATCTTCACGATAAAAATGTGGTGCACAGGTATGCACTGGAACTTCTTTTGAAGTTGTTCCTGTTTGCTTGGTGAATTATGGTTTGTCTTTGGGATTATGCACCCCACCCCCACACCCTGTCCCTTTTTTAATTTCTGGTGGGGGAGGAGCGTGTTGCACATTTGGTTGTAAACTTATTCAGTTTTTTTTATTAGATACAACACTTTTGTAATTGCAAAATCCTAGTAAAATTTTGAATAGGAAAGAGATAGAGAGAAAGAAAAGAGACCAATGTGATATGAGCGATGTAGAGAAAATAATTTGCCCAAAAAGAAAGTGTTGCATCTAATTTGAAACTTTCTAATATAGAAAGTATTGGATCTAAAAAAACTGAGGACATAATTGCCTTTTCCACTGTGGTTTGCTTCAATAAGGGGCTGTTTGGTTTAGTATAGGGGAAATGAAAAGAATAAATAAAGGGTTAGGAAAGGAAAGAAAAGCAAAACCTTTTCTTTATTGTGTACATTTAGTACTAAATAAACCCTTTCAAACCATTTCTGATATCCTCCTCTCTTCCATAAAACAATAAACCACCCAAAACCACCATCACTATCTCCTCCTCTCTCTTCCATAAGACAACCATAACCACCACCACTATCTCTTTCTTCTCTCTCATCGCCGTCGTATCCATCAATGCCACCGCTGCACCCATCCATCACCACCACCGCTGCACCCATCCATCACCACCACCGCTGTACCCATCCATCACCACCACCGCTGCCGCATCCCTCTTCATCCTCGTCGCCTCCTATCTTTCTCTCTCTCTTCTTTGTATGAGACTCCGTTATTTTTTTTAGGGATTTTTATTAATGTAAATGGGTCTGTGGGTGGGGTCTGGGTCTGAGAAATTTGGACCCGACCTAAGCCCGGTCCATGATCAATGAGACTCAAACCTGACCCAGACCCATTGAGTCTAAAAAAGTTAGACCCAGGCCCTTACAAATGGGTCGGGTACAAGCGGATCTGGGTCGGGCCCAGACCTACTGCAATTCCTTGTTGTGAGTTTACATAGTGAAGATCATAAAAGGGACTAGAAGCCTAGATTATCATCCAGTCTGTTGCTTTACGCAAACACTAACCTGAGTCCTTGACCCTTCATTTTACCAGCAGAATTTCTGTCCTGCTGTTATTGAATTATATTTTGTATACTGGTTTGTATCCCAGATTCAAAGGTAGTTCGTTCACCACAAATAAATCCTGTTGCTAATTTATTTTGATTAGCCCTTAACCACCGTGCAGCATTTAGATTAGAGCAAACCTTCAAGGCTTCAAGGAAAATTCAAGCCTAATGTAAATATGTAATTCTTCATTCAATTTGTCCTTCATTTGTCATCTTTTGTGAGTGGTTCTATAGGTGGCTCTTCTGAGATTATACATTTTTGTCATCTTTACCAACTTGCTGGATGTTCAGTGCCATGCAATCACACAAAAGGCCATGTTTATGAATACTAATGCCCATGTCCATGGAGGCGCAGTGAAGCTGTTATCTACTTGTTTTCAGCTTTCATCTAAGAACTGCAGCCTGCAGGAGGTTTTGAGCAATCTTTCTTTTTTTGGGCAAGTGTGCATTTATTTAATGACTGGAACCTCTCCCTGCAATGTTTGTATTAATGTCAAGAACTGGGTGCTGTCTGCTTAGAACTGATCTTATCATTTTATGGCTTTATCCTAGAAACTATGCATTTTCCTCCATCTTTCCTATGTTTTGCAAAGAACATGTCGAAATATTTCCCCTTTCTCGATTCTAGTCTTTCCAAACTCCCAAGCATTTTCATGAAGGTGGAGAACTTTAATTTTGTATATTTTCAAGTAAAACACGAGTCTGGTTAAATATCTGTATATGACTTTAAGCTGTTTTTCTTCTTTTTCCTAGGGATATCAAATGTGCAAATATATTGGTTGCTTCAAATGGAACAGTAAAACTCGCAGATTTTGGATTGGCAAAGGTCTGCTATTATTTTGCTTTCCAACCTTTTATATTCCAGCATGCATTCTGCAGCTTTCTGTTCTGTCTTGAACATTTGTTTATGCTGCTTAACCAATGCTACATTGCTTTCCAGGCAACCAGATTGAATGATTTGAAGTCTAGCAAGGGGACCGCATTTTGGATGGCACCTGAGGTTTGCCTTTTTTCATCCTATTGATTTGAATTCTCATTTCCCAGATTGATTTTTCACTCATATGATGAAACTAATGAGCCCTTTGCTACTAAGTATTATCATCTCATGAGAATTTTCTGTTAAAAGTTTACTTGATAAAGAGAGATTTGAGTAGGAATTATGATCGTCAGTAGTTGTCCTTTACATTTTGACTTTTGAGCTGTTTCTTTTAGAATGGCCTCCTTCAGATAATTAGCCAACTAGTTGATAGACTTGGATGTACCCTTGTCGGAATAGGATCTTCTAGAGAAAAGACACTTAGGTTTGATGTTTTCTTTTGGAAAGTTTAAGCAGTGCTGTTGATTGTTGTCATATAATGGGAATTTCTGTTAAAATTTATCCAATAATGTGCGAAATTGGAGTATTTAGTTCATTAACAGCTGAGTATGTCCTTACATAGGTGTATATATGTAGAATTTTGTTGCAGAGCCTGTATTTTCATTTCCATCAGAAAGTTGCATTCTCTATATTTGAATAGAGTGAGAAGTCGAGAAGATAGCTATGTTATATTTTTCGCATTGTCATTTAGTATTTATCGGTTTCTTTTGTCTAAGGTTTGGTCATCAGTTGTGCTTTAAGCTGCTGGTGGCCTATTTACGCATTTCAATATCCTTTGTCTTCATTCTCTGGATATTGCTGTTCTAGAGTTATATGATTTACCATCTCGCGCTGCTAAATTCAATCACACTTTAGTACTTTACTAGTTAGCTAGGATCTTTATCTTTGTCACTGCCTACACTGCTCATAGCACAAATGCTTAGTTGATAGTCTTGATACAATCATACAAGGTCACTTTCTAACTAAGTTGTACTGAGATAGGTACGGGAACATATACAGCCATACAGGTAAGGGGACATGGACGAGAGATGACAAATTAAAAAAAAAAATCAAGGTTCCTATATGGAAAGGGAACGGCAAATATACTGATATATATTTTTTTTTAATTTTTAATAAATATTATCCAAAATATTGTATTTGCCGTCTCTTTTTTATGTGCAATAAGGGGAGTTTATTTGAAAGAGATTCTAGAAAATTTAGGGTTGTCCTCTTTCTTTTTCTCTCATCAACCATAGCTATGAGCACTGCAACTCAGCAAATACATCTTTCTTGAAAACTATGACTTCTCCCTTGTAAAGAAATTATCGGGACTTTGGGAGGGTAGAAATAGGAAAGTGTATACATACAGACACATAGTAAAATAAAATAAAAAATAAATGGGAGGAGAATTGAAATAAAAAAAATGATTCTCTCTGCACTTGGTTTTCTTCCTTCTCTTCATCTTTGCCCTTCTTGCTGTTTCTTCTATGGAATTGGAGTTCTTAAAGAACCACAAGCTCTTATAGAAATTTGAGTCATTTGTTGCAGCTTAGTTTTGCAAGGCGGACCAAGGCACAAGTGGGTTCTGAAGCCTAGGCGTTAGGCGCTAGGAGAAAGCGGGCGCCTTTTGTAGGCGAGGCATTTAATATTTATTTATTTCAATTTTTTTTCTTTGATTGTATTTAATATTAATTAAAAACATTCTTAGGGCGCAAATGTACTCTCATTTTGAAAAAAATTCAATCATTCTTCAATTATAACTTAAATCTAAGTTATTTTTCTTAAGGCGTAAAGGTGTACCTTACCAAAGGCGCTCTAAGAGAGCCTGTTGTAGGTGGCTAGGCCTCGCCTAGCTAAAGCCCATTTCCCAGAGTCTAGGAGCAAGGCACGCCTAGGCACATTTTTGAAACTAAGTGTTGTAGGTCTGAAAATAAAGTTCCCAATAACCTTTAAGGTTGGAAAAAGGCTGAATGGTAAAATTCAAATAGAGAATCCCATTAATTTAGTAATAATGAGAACTAGTATAGATTTAATCATTTATGTATGTCTAAAGGTTTAACAAGTTGTTGCCTTGAGATTTTGTGAAGGTTTGTCAAAATTTTATAGATTTTTGTAGAAAAGACGGGAGATGCCAAAGTTGACGAGAAATTAATTCCGACAAAACTCAAGGTATATCTAAGACAAGAATAGGACCAAAGTTTCAAAGCGGAGAGAGAATTTTAAGGAATGGGTTAGGAGAAAGTGTTAATGAGAAAATGATGAAAATATGGAATGGGCCATGGATATTAGAAGATGGAGATGAACCTGGCTCTTAAAATGAAGGGGGGAGCGAGAGCAATTGTCCAAGAAGAGAGTATAGTCGTTTACTTAACTGTGTAAATTTTGTGGGGTTGTGTGTAATTTGAATAGGTGAATTAGAGTGTTTGATTACATGTTGTTTGGGTTTTAATGGAATGTTATGTGTGTGTTGTGTTCACCTTATTTTAAATAATTTTAAACTAGAGTGAACTCGTGCAATGCACTAGGCATATTTAGAATTTTATGATAACATGTTTAAATAATTTTTTTAAACAAATCAATAATATATCTTGTCTTATCCCGATCAGTATGTATATGAAATGCCATTTTATTTAGTGTCTTGTTTCCACATTTTTAATGATGTTATACATATGGTTAAGAAATTGCAGTTAGTTGGGGTGAAGATAATTATCATAATTTTCTTTTGCGGACTTTATGAATTTTATTTTAGATAATAAATTATATTTTAGATTGTGTATAGTTATTGGTGGATAATGAGTAGTTATTATAGGGCTTGTTTGGTTGGAGGTGATTTCCATGGGAAATCACATTTCCTGGGAATTGGGGAAGTAGAGTGGTGTTTGGTTGACATTAGCTGTAGGAAATCTGATTGCCTGGGAAATGAAAATTCCCACAGCTTGTAGGAATTGATTTACCATGGGGAGGGTCGGTGAATCAAAATTCCTATAATTAACTGCATTTAATTATCAGCACCATCCACCTTAATCATTATCACCATCTACCTTAATCAGCACCATCCACTTCATCATCACCATCAACATCAACATCCACCATCACCATCAACGTCAGGCCACCTTCATCATCGACGTCACCGTCACAATCGACGTCACCCTTTGTCATCACCATCATCAACATCCACCGTAATCAACATCCACCATCATTACCACAAGTACACAAAAATCAAGCACCATAAGACATTCTGGAAGTGTATACTCTCGTGAAAAGCATTTTTTTGTTTGGAATTTTTGCCATATTCCTCTGTTATACTTTGATCTGTTGTTGACACCATTGTTGAGGGTGAAACCTTTTTTTCATGATTTCTTTCTTTCTTTGTTGATTATGTAGTTGTGTGAGTTAATTATGGAGGTCTTTACTTCAATTAATCTTCTGATAGTTTCAAAGGTATGATATATTTGAATTGATTGGGGAAAAAATTATCTAGAGATCGAGAGAGTATAAGTGGGAGAAAATGAAGGTTTTTTTAATGGAAGAAGATGAAGGGGTTTTGAGGAGAGAGATAAAGCCAGTGGGTAGAAAGTATTGATGGGTCATTGGTGTTGTTTGGGCCTAATCACAAAATAAATAACCATAGGAATTACAACTTCGTATAGTGTCAACCAAACAGATTGAGTATATTTTCTAGGAATTTAGTATAGGAATTTACTTCCCATCAATTTAAATTTCCTGTGGTAAATTAATTCCCGCGTGAACCAAACGAGGGCATAGTTTCAGTAAGTTATTTTATTTGACTCTTAAATGCTAGGGATAAATTCTTTATATTCATTATATTCTTTCTATTCTTTATTTATTTGTATGCTCAAATAAGAACATTAATCCAATGTTACATTTGATCAATTATATATGTATGAATTAAGTTTATCTTAAAATAGAAAGTTTTTGTTGATATTGCTTGACTGCCATATTTTTATCATTATTTTTTGTAAAGTTCAATTTATTGTGGATGAATAGTGGTTATAATAGGTGTATTATGATTTTTTTGAAGGGATTAAATGTTAAGTTAGTTTATGGGTAGTTATCATTTTTCTATTATTAAATTTAAAACTATGTGGTGGTTTAGGAGGAATTGCACGAGAAATCTCCATTTGGGATTTAAAGGCTTCTCATGGACATTGTCTCCTAAATCATTAGATAGATTAGCATAAGTTATGATAAGCAAAAATAAAGTTTTTTCCTCTTGCAAAATAAGGTCTAATTAGTTTCAATAAGTTTTGATAAATTTAAAGGATTTTTGTAATTAATCTCCGTGGACTTACTTCATCCCAGTAATATAACCCCAATGAAGTACCCTAAATTTTGCAAATCTCCATGAACTTACTTCATCCTCTCCAAATACAGAGTTCTACTCAATGGTAGGCATAATCTCCTAGCACCTCAAGAACAAGGTTTGAAGCTCCAGAACTAAAATTGAAAATGGAAAAAATTCTAGCACTCCATTATTAAGTATTTCTTTAATATAACTAAGAAATTCCAAAAACAAACCCCCAAATTTTTTTTTTTTTTTTCTGGGTATGGAAAAAAAGAAAGAGATGCAAAGGAAGGTGAATTTAGGTTTGTGCAGAAGGATAAGTGAAGCTGATGACTTGGTGAGGAGGATGAGAGTGTGTATGGCTTCTTTGGCTTTGGCTTTGGGAGAGAGAGGTTATAGATAGACATGTGAGGAGTTTAGGTGGGAAGGACTAATGGAAGATTGATATGATAATTAAGTAGAGAAAGTGGATTAATTAAGGATTGATTACAACAATTAAGGAGGGAAAACGGATTTGTGGGCCCCATTTCACTGTAATTTTAAAGATGTTAGGTTTTGGGGATGATTTGTAAGATTTTAGATATTCGAGGGTTATTGTAAAGAAAAAAAAGTGCTACGAACCACCGTGGGCGCCGCCTCGTAGCTGGCGGTTCTTGGCTTTCGAGAGGCCAAATACTCTCCTAATTCTGACCCTTCAAGTGGTCTAGGCACTCCAGAACACAAGTACTGATTATTACTTCCCACATGAACATTATTACACCCACTAATGCCTTATTTATAGACTAATGACAACTACAAACTAACAAACCACCTACAAACAATTATTAAAAGACTAAACTACCCTTACTAACTAAAATACAACAAATTACAAGAATGCCATTATTATTATAAGTATATGGTTCATAGCAATACCCCCCTCCCAAACCTCCACCTTGTCCCCAAGGTGGAAAGAAGGAAAAACGATCGGCGAGGATCTGATTACTTTGATATGTATGAAGTATGAGTTGTTGAGATCCATTTGGAGTCAGGGGTGCTACGTTGTTGAAGTCGGACATGGGGTTGAATGAGGGGTTAGGAATGTTGGGTTGAAATTTTTGGTGGGCTAGTAATGTAGAAAAAATATGGATTAAAAATTGTGGGTTTTAATCCATATTTCTTCTCAAGTGGGCTTGAGGCTTGAAGAGTAAGGAATATAAGGTGGTTATGTTCAGCTTGTTGGATGTGCGTTTTGAAATTTGGGTTGGCCTGAATAATTTGAAAAAAAAAATTGGGCTTAATTTGAGTAAGCCCACACATAGACCTCTTTTTATTGCTTGGTAAGCTGGTTGCAAGACAAGTAGGTCCAATGTCTATTTGATCTGAATTAAAATAACTGGCAGCACTCATGTCATATAGGCATTTTACCAAAATGCCCTTACTAGTAGCCTCTAGATTTTTCTTCTTCCTCAAGCCAACAAGAAGCAAAGGCAAACTTTTAACGTACATCTTCTCCCCAAAATGCTTCTGCCTCAGCACAAAACACGCACCACCATCCGTCCTTCCTCCGGCGAAGCCGCCTAGTGCACCACTTGGTTTGCCGCCAGAACTGCTACTTCCGGCACTGCCTTTTTCATAAACTTCTTGCATAATTCTTGCAAGACCACCTTCACCAAAGCAATCAACAAACCGACAAGTTCCTCCGCCGACATAACCACCGGTAAAATCACCGGATCTTCTGCCCAAACCACGTGCTTTTGACGTGACTGTCCATTGCTTGTTTAGATGATTGTTGAAAGTTTTTAGGCGACGATCTGCATTTCCGTCCCTAAATTCCCCTTCACCGCCACCGCCACCACCAATGAGGTTGCCATACTTTTCAAAACTGCTACCACTTGCCTTGCGGCCAGCTAAAAAACTCAAAGAACCGTCCATACCCTCCTGCTCTACTTGTTCTATCACTTCTTTTCTTGGCTTAGCTTTATTATTAAGGCAAATCTTGCTTAATTGCTCCTGACTGCTGCCTTTGCCTTCTTCCTCTGCCTTTAACTCCTCTTTTATTAAGGCAATCTCTATTCTGATTGGAGCAAGTGCTCTATCAATTATCCCCTCTATGTCTTTGCATAGTTTCTTTGAGATCTCCTCTATTTTTGCCTCAAACAATGCCTGTGAAGGCATACTGTCTCTAAACTTGCTTCTCACCGCTGGCCACTGGCAGTTTCAGGACCTTTCCGCTCTGATACCAACTGCTACGAACCACCGTGGGCGCCGCTTCGTAGCTGGCGGTTCTTGGCTTTCGAGAGGCCAAGTACTCTCCTAATTCTGACCCTTCAAGTGGTCTAGGCACTCCAGAACACAAGTACTGATTATTATTTCCCACATGAACATTATTACACCCACTAATGCCTTATTTATAGACTAATGACAACTACAAACTAACAAACCACCTACAAACAATTATTAAAAGACTAAACTACCCTTACTAACTAAAATACAACAAATTACAAGAATGCCATTATTATTATAAGTATATGGTTCATAGCAAAAAGTTTGCTGGGATTATTTTCATATCTCAAGAAGTCCATCGGGGTTAATGACAAAAAAGCAAGTTTAAACAAGTTCAATTAAGCAAAAATGAGTTGAAAAGAACAGAGAGTAATTGGTGGGGCCAAGTTGGCATAGAAGGTATGAGACAATTTTTTAGAGAGACTAAAAAAGAAAATTAGCCAGTATCTTAAGGACAGAGGAAGTACAATAATACTTGATGCGAATATAGAAAAAAAACTTGAAGAGCCAAAAGATTCAAACTTATGAATCAATGATATGTGTCCATAGGAAAAGCAAACCCAAAGCCTTTTAGAGCTCTTTTCAACAGTTCAACCTGCCCATGACTGGATCAATCGGTTTTTGGTCAAATAGAAGAACAATTAGTAATAAAATATTAATGTTGACGGATTGTTTTAATAATGCATCATTAAAAATAAACTAAAAAGCGAAAGAAATTAATAGCCAAAGTACGCTAGAGTAAAACTCTTGAACACTCATTTGGTTTTTTCCTTCTTCATTTTCTTTTTTTCTCTTCTTCCTTTGTTGTTCTTCACTTTTACTTTTGTATATATGTTTTATTAAAAGCAATTTTAAAAAGTTGGTCCGATCTGCCATAATTATGTCTAAATTATCACTTGATTTCAAAATAGTCCAAATCAAAAGTAACTATATTGATATTATCATGGACTTGAACAATTGAACCGAACTTAATTGATTTGGTCCCAAATGGACTGAAACAAAATGACGATCTCATCATTTATATTTGTTCAAAAAATAGTTTTATTTGCTTCTATTTTTTGTCTTGTTTTCTCATGGATGATGCAATGTTATATGGCTTTGATCACACTTCCTTCTCTACATATGCCATATAGTTTTACTCAGTAGATTTTTGTTATTTTCGTATAATAAATGTATGAAAATATGTATACTATGTAGAATTTTCTAGTAGTATTTTGCTGTATAATAAGTGTATTATTATAGTAGACGATGCATATAAATATGTAGATATGTATATTGGTATGTATATGTATAAGCGTATATGTAGGTATATGTACTTAGTATTAAAAATTTAAGTCTAGATATTCATGTATGTTTGTGTGTGCGATATTGTAAGGGTTTTTTTTTGGCTCAAGTTAGAATAAGGGAAGGCAAATTCGCCCCCTTTCACACACGCCCACTAGTCGGTTAAGGGCTCTTGTAAATCGCAATACATAATGTTGAGAGTTTTATTGAAACACAAAATCTGAGTTTGGGCAAGTGTGAGTGAATCTCTTGGATTATTTTCAAGGGACTTGTGAGTCTAGCGGGGGTTAAGATCCTCTAGCATTGGTGTGTGCACAAGGGGTTCAACTTGAAGGTGTGAACATCTTCAAGGGAACCTCCATAGCCGAGGCTTTGGAGTTATTGTGTCATGAATAGACCTCCAATACATCAAACATATGTACGGAAGAGGGGCAATCATTGGAATGTCTAAAAGTGAGTGCTGGAACAATCAAGTGGAGAGCAAACAAGGATGGATAGTGCTATAAATAGAGAAAAAAGCTGTTATGTCATTATTTGAGACTCATTCAGAGAAAAGAGAGCATTTTTTTTTTTTTTTTGTGTTGTATATTACTTTAGTGCCCTACTTGTGTAATCATTCCTTTTTGGTGAAATAGAATTTCTCATCCTCCCCCTCAAACTTACTGCTATTATATACTGTCTATTGTTGAGTGTGTGTGTGTGTGCTGCTACTGTGTTATTGCTGTGGCCGTGAGTTTTGGTGCAGGAGTTGGAGAGTCTAGGCCATAACATATTGTTTTGCCATTCATCTTTTAGGCGTGTAGGTGGAGTGACTAAATGCAAAACTCATCTAAAAATTGTCATAAACTCCCTACTCCCAAGAAATACTCAAAATGTAGGAGATATTCCATCCTTTTTCGTGAATTTGGTTAGTGCTTAAGATTCATGTTCTTGGGTTCAAATCCACATCAATGGGTAACTGAAAGTTGAATTTAAATTGGCAATAATAACTTAATACATTTATGATGAATAAATATGATGACATGGCGTGAATAGGAATATGAAAACTAAATCACTTTAATACTAGTCAACTCAACCCGAAGTAAATCACTTTAAACTAAATCACTTTAAAAGTAGCTTGTCTGATATTGTCTCGAGATTCCAAACTTAACTTATAACAAAGAAACTAGTATCAAAGCCATATCGATCCAAAAGTGATATGATCAAGTATCCAATACGGTACGTTTCAAACAAATCTGGTCCAGTCCGAATAACCTAATTGCTAGGTGACGTGTTAGAGCATCCCATAGATCGACACTCTTTCTTCCTAGCCATCCTCGATAGTTCCCAAATGTCTCCACGCCACCTCATTCCGTATCCAATCTATCTGCTACCCCAATATGGAACTGCTACACTTGTGCTGTCGCCATTTTCATATTTTTTTTTTATTCTGTCGCTATTTTGCTACCAGGAAATTATAAGGGATTTAAAAAACCCATTTCCATCCTTATTAAATATACTATAAACCAAAGGGAATATAAGGAGTTTCCATTTATTCCTTACCTTTCTCTACGCTTGTAGCAAATGGTCGATTAATTCATTATTCAATGGGAATAAGTTGGTGAAAGCTATATGGTTGAGTCTGCAAGGTTTGTTCTTCTATCCTTAAAATTAAAGAAATTATTATTGATCAAAATAATTTCATCGAGGACAGTGGCTTTTTACCTCCTTTCTCTACTGATTTAGAGCTGTTTAATTTGTCAAGGTTCCATCTTGGGTGTTTTTACTTTTTACTGTATTATGTATTTTGTGTGCCGGATCTGTTGTCCTCTCCTGTGATTTTGTTTCCACGATTTGTTCGAGTACTGTGATTCTGTGAATGAAAAACAGTCTAAAGAGAAATTCTATCAAATTATAATTTATTATTGAGGGGAAGAAAGAAGAATAGGAGAGTTGGTGGATTGGGTTGTTGAAGGGTTTGTCAGGCTCCCCAATTTTATTGAGGGTTGTGCTCTGAGATATGGATTTTTGAGGGGGTGGGGTTATTTGTTATGCTTGTAAGTATGTCTTTGTAGTGCTTGTAAGTATGTCTTTGTAGTAAAAATGAATGCTTTCTCCTTCTCAATTTATTTGTCTTGTCAGTCAATGCACACTTTAAGGAAAGAGTGAAATAGCAGAAAGAAAAATGTGGTTGGTGGGATCCAAATATAGAGAAAATGTAGAAGGATGAAGCTTACAAGGGTGACATAGCCCATTAATCTCACAAGTAAAAATAAGGTAGATAAATTGAGATGGAGGGTTTAAATTAAAAGAATGAATAATACAAGTAAAGGGGAAGTAAAGAAAACAAAAAGATTTGATGTTAAGAAGTATTCAGATGCTTAGACATCTTAATCTTTACTTTTTCAGACATCTTTGATTGTTGGAAAACAATTTAAACTAGCGCTAGATATAGGATGTTTGAGCTGGCATGCACAGTTTTAAGAAAGTTGATGTCAATGCCTAGAAAAGCTATGATACAACATAGATCTATAGATTCAAAGTAATAACAATTGTTAATACGATATCCTCATGATATTAAATTCCATGTCATGCAAATTTATAGTAGCTAAATAATCATTGTGATCCAATACTAATAACATCATCAAAATTTTCATAACGAATTCTTCACTTAGTAAACTAGAATTACTTCCACATCATATTGAAGTTAATTAACTTCTCTTTTTCAGTTTGAATAAAGTTATGTTACTTTAATTTAAGTACACCAAGTTATACTAAAGTAGAAAGCAACAAAGTAGTTAAGGAAAAAAGAAGAAGGAATTAATCGTGAAATTGCGCTTCCATTAGTTGAGTAAGTCCCATGAAGGCCTTATGCCCCACCCTGGTCCCATCCCTGTACCCGATAGTGCTTGGGGAGGGGTACAACATCGTTGTGGTCCGGGTATTCTATTGGAATGTCATCTGCTTATTGGAATGTTTTGGGTACGACAACTGCGCCTTGGGGATGTTGATCGATAGATTTAGGGCTGTCTTGAGGAGGGCTGTCCGGCTGTGTGACATACACCGATACACACCTTCCCACTAACTAAAAATAATAGCAAAAAACTGAAAAAGTTGGGGCTTTTTGCACTCTTTTCTTGTTAGCCTGGCCACTAACCTCCATGAAGCGCATGGGCCTCCAGGGAGCTCATAGGCTCCTATCTACAAAGCTTCATGAAGGTTTTTTGGCACTTGGCTTCATGGATATTAGGATCTACAGCTGATTCAATTATTTAAGTGCTTCTCTTGCAAATTTCTTTCAGTCCTTCAATCCCAAGGTTGAAATATAGTTTATTCTTTGAACTTGCTTGCCTTGCTGAGAAGATTTTACTCAGATATATTTTTCTGGCTGACAAGCAATATATATGTATTTTTTTCTTTTAATTGCAAACTTATGAGAAAAGTACCAGTTCACTTTTTAGCCATTTGATCTACTTCTTTTCTTTAAATTGCTTCCTGTTGTGGTTTTTCCAGGTTGTTCACCTTATGAATAAAGGTTATGGACTGCCAGCAGATATCTGGAGCCTTGGATGTACGGTCCTGGAGATGCTAACAGGCCACGTTCCCTACTATCCTTTGGAGTTTGTACGTCCTATTGCCTTCTCTCTTTTAATTTAAATCTATTTAATGGAGTGTACAGTTTACCTGTGTGTATAATAATACGGAGAATCATTTAATGGAGTGTACAGTTATGTATAGATTTGTAGCTATGCTCTTAGACGTCTAACAATAGGTCTTAAGCTATGTTACTTCGTGTGGGAGGTGTGCAACTGTGTATTAGTATGGAATATGGATAGGGATCTATGGGTAGCACTTTAGATTTGTGTTAAACGTGTTGTGATCTACTGTAGAGTATCATGTCTTTGTGGCAGAATTAGTTACTAGGGGTTGGAAATCAAGGTAAATTGTCTTAGTTAAGTAGCAATACTTCTGGAAGGATCATTTTCTTAGATCCTATGATGTTTCACACAGTCCCTGTAACTGTCAATAGAGTAATGACCTTGATGACTGATGACAGCATACTATGAAATTTACAATCTACTATCACTTATGCTGAATGCCAAGGTTTTTGAGCAAGGAAATGATATGCGTAGAAACAGTCGTGTCATCGCTGAAGAAGCTTGTAACGGATGGATGGAATGGATCATGGCCAATGGGCTATGATATTATTGAAAAATAAATCACATTAGTGGATTTTAGTCTCATCAATGTTTTTTTTTTAGTTTTAGAAATGTTCTTTCAGCATATATAATCAAACCTATTATATGGTGAGGTATGGTCTATTGTGTATTTTGGGAATGAAACTACATAATTTTTTTGTAGGAAAAATTGATAAACCGGGTCCTAACTCTTCTCGGTTTTTAAAAGTTGTCTCAACTATTGATTATCTCAAAGCAATCCCAACTTTAAGACTTATTTTACAAAAAGAAGTCCCAACTATGTTATGTATTCTAAAATAGTCCCCAAATAGGGACTATTGGAGTATTGGGACTTTTTAGAAGAAAATAAATAATTGAGACCGTTTTTGTAAAATTCCCTTAAAGTTTGGGCTGTTATGAGATAAACAATGGTTCAGGTTGGTTTTAGAAGATGTATAATAGTTGAGCCTGTTTTTATCAAAATTTCCTTTTTTATTAACTATTCCCTCCGTAACGAATTACTAGCAACATTTGTACTAGCACAAGTTCCTAGGTGAAATAAGGTAACAGTGGTATTAGGTGGTATAATGATAAAAGTAAGAGAAAGAAAAGTAAGAGAAGGAAAAGTAAATGGGGTATTATGTGGTAATATGATAAAGTAAGAGAGAGAAAAGTAAGTGGGGTATTGTGTTTTTTTTTTTTACCAAAAAAGGAATAAAATGAAATTGGAAAAAATTGTTGCAAGTATTTTGTTACACCTAAAAATAGAAATTGTTGCTAGTAATTCGTTACGGAGGGAGTATATAATTAATGATTCATTACTTTCTCCGTATCTGAAAACTTGTGATATTTTGGAAATCATAGGCCCCTAGGCATTTTTTGATTTGGTGTATTAAGTGGTTTGATGTGCATTTTTATTGTTTATGTGGGGCCATGTAGAAAAAAATGTACTCCCTCTGTAACATATTAATGGCAACAAGTCATTTTGCACGCACTTTAAGGTAATGATTTAATGGTGTAGATGAACAAATTAATCAAAATGGTTTTAATACAAGTAAGATTGAGATCATAAGTAACTAATCTTAAAGTTATTTTCGATCAATTTGTTCGTTTGCACCCTTAAATCACTTTCTTAAAGTGCGTGCAAAATGACTTGTTGTCATTAATATGTTACAGAGGGAGTAGAATAAAAGGATAGAGAATGTTTTTAATTGTTTGTGTGGGGCCATGAGTATTTAATATGTTATTCTAATTTCAAAAGTTTATCATAAGAGGAATAAAGATAAATTTTACTTTTGTAACAAGTTTTTTTGGAACATCCCAAAACAGAAAATTTCACAAATTTTTAGAAATGAGAAATTGAGTATTTTTTTTTAATCCTTTTTGGCAATTCTGATAAGGGAACATGGAAAAGGCGCAGTTCGGTGAGTCACTATTACATTTACATAATTGACGACATGGCAAAAAAAGGAAGTGATTTTTGTTGCAGCGTTAGTTAAAGTGGTTTAACCAAACAGCAACTTGTTGAATATTCTAACAGTTTTTCTATAATAGAAGGGCCAAGTTTTAATTCCATGTTTCCCAGTCATTGAGGGATTTGTTTATGGAGTACACTGGTAACTTTCTACAAATCAATCACCAAGTCAGTGAGGATCCGTTTAGGTTTATTTCCTTCATATTTTCTTCTCCTTTGGTTATGTGGAAATAATAATAGTTGTAGGGTTAACAATCGTAGGGCTGTACTAGAACTCTAGAAGTCTAGAACTGCAAACTCGGTAGCGTAATCTTATTTCATTCCCATTCTTTCATGTTTACTTATGTGATCCAAATTCTGTTTATGACCTGAATGCTTGAATGACAAACAGCTTCATTTTGGCAAGCATAAATTAAGTTTACCGAAAAATAAGTCAGGTATAAAATATTTCGCTCATGTTTATGTTTGCGAAGTGGAATTAGCCATGCTAAACAATATTTGCTATTGGGCTTTGGTTCATTTTTATAATGGGTACTGTATGTTTTGATTTGCTAATATTCATTCTTTGGTGTAAAAGATTGAAAATTTTGGTCCCATGTGTATCTATTGTTGTTTATCTTGAGTTCTGTTGTATCAACAGCTTTAGTCATTGAAAATTGCAGATGCAAGCACTTTTTAGGATTGGAAAGGGTGTGCCACCTACAATTCCTGATCATTTGTCGAGCGATGCTTGTGATTTTATACAGAAATGTTTACAAGTGAATCCAAATGATCGCCCTACAGCTGCTGAGCTCTTGGAGCATCAATTTGTACGGAGACCACTTAATACCTCATTAGGTTCAGAATCGCCTATGATGGGTGGGAAACCAATTTGAGACTGGACAATTGTGCATAATTTATGGTTAGTACATCCTGTGAGTGTTTAATTGAGACTGTTGTGTTGAAATTTGAAATTGTTGGCTGCGGTATTTGAAAAATTGTACCTTGATTATGTAATCACTTGACAATATTTTTTTTTTCAATGGCCCATGCATCATGACATTGTTCAAAAAAAGACTATCTACTTAATTATGCTCTGTTCAGTTCAATTTTTTTTATAATTATTATTTTGGAAGTTTAGATTAGTTAAAATAAGTTCTAAAAATTGCAAATAAGGCGTAATAAGTTTAAAATTAAGTTTAGTGTTTAGATAAGATAATTTGAATAGATGAACCATGTTTTGCTGTGTCATGTTATTCTTTCAATAGATTACTCATTTCCAATGTTGTTCTGAAGCAGTAACTGGACTTTTTTTTTTTTTTTATATATATATATTTGGTAGAATAGTAGTCAGGTGTTTTGGGTATGAGGTGGGGCCGTGGGGGTGGAGTCAATTGCTCCATACCTCATTCCTCAATTCCTTAGTAATCAAACTGCTTGATTGCTCCTGTTAGTCTGTTACTGTTGTGCTATTTAACTGATATATTTCCATTGATGGCAGATATATATATATATATGATTAAAGCGTGAAACTTTTTGCTGTTCATCTGGAGAAATTAAGGTCTTGACTCTTGAGCAATATCAAAATACTCAGTAACACATCTGAGTCTGATCCAAGATTTTTATATATCCGGGACAAAAATAAAAGCAGAATTTTTATCTACTTTATTATGGATCCTTCACGCAAGCTCCTCTGGATGAGTTTATTAAATTGTCCTAGATGCCGGGCCCACCTACGTGCTTTGATTCCTACCTCGCGTGATTTCAACTCCTCTACTTTAGCCACTTTTTAAAAATTGCATATGGGTTTAGCTTAGCTTAGCTGTAATATAATAGTCTAGGTTTTTGGATTGGGGTTGTTTGTATCTGTGATTTGAAATCAGTTAGCATCTGATGGATGATGAGATCTTGATTTATGGATACAAGTTTACTGTTGTAAGAGGAGGATCATTCTGCTTTCTGTAAATGCTGTATTTTTATTTATTTTTGGTCAGAAACTCCCTGTACTTGTTCATTATGCAGATCTGCTCTATGTTAATTCAATTGTTTTCATATTGTTAATTTGCTTTAAATCCACATGATAAAGCTTGTGTATTTCATTTGTTGCTCTTTTAAAGAATACTTTTCTTAGAAGCAAAGTTGTTTCATGGCAGCTTCAAAACTTCACCCTTACACCCCGGTGTAAATGTGTAATCTTGTTCCACAACATGACAGCTCCTTTTGTTCTTTGGTTTTTATCTTCGAACAATACTACTGTACTAGTATTTTTTAACCAAATACAACTCCATTTTAGTATTTCCTAGGAAATCTATATCTATACTAATATTTAAAACAGGATTATTTGTGCCACATGTCACTTTTTGTGATTTATACCTTAATTTATCTTTTTTTTTTCCTTCTAATTATCTTCCATTAATTAAGAAAATTTCAAGAGACACATTATACCTTAAACTATTCACTTTACAATAATTTTCTACACTAATGAACTTATTTTCTTTAAAAATATCTAATAACACTTTTAAACATTATGTATTTTGTATATAAAACTCGTGCATTGAAGGGATCCAAAACCTAGTTCCATTTATAAGAGAATTAAACTCCAACAGTCCAACATTAGGAATTTTAATCCACTAGAGTAACAACGTTTTCTACCCAACCTGCTACAACTAAGGGGGCACTTTGGATGCTACATGGGGCATATTGAAAATGAAAACACATACTCCCTCTGTCCCAACTTACTTGCTACAATTTTCTTATTTGGATGTCCCAAAATACCTGCTACATTTCCTTTTATATTCTATGGGCCCCACACATATTTTACATTTTTACCCTCTTTTTTGTCATTTTTACCCTCTTAAGCTAATCTTTTTCTTCCACTTACCTTTACCAATGGTGGGCTCACATGAAAATTGGTTTGCATAAAAATTTGTTCCAAAATGAAATGTAGCAAATAAAATGAGACGAAGGGAGTAATTTTTAGGAGACCAACCTTTTTATTCATTAATTTGCTTCTTACAAACTGCCAACTTCAGGGGGTGGACTTGAATGATATTACAAACTTGAGAGACCAAAGATCGGGGGTTGGACTCTACTGTAGTTTATAAGACCTTTCACAAGCAATGCTTCTTCAAGTTTTTAGTATTCCGTGTTTTAAGCAGAACTTGTTTGTCCATATTTTTTCAATTTGTTGATGGAAAATCGTGTTTACTAATCTTTAGGAAGTTGTAACTTGTAAGAGCATTCTTTAGGTCAAAAGTCATGACCTTATAACAATAGAAGTGATGTTTAGGTATGAATGTTGTTTTACCTCGATCTTCTTCGGATATACTTCCCCTGCTTCATATTAGTTGCAACGTAGCCAATTTGGACACTATTTATAATCACTCTAGTAATTCATTTTTGTGTTTTATTTATCAAAAAAAAAAAAGTTAGAGGTAAAATAGATTTGTCATCATACCTCCCCTTATATTTATACTAGCCTTCTATGCACGCTTTGTGTACGATAGTATTTGATAAAATATATCAATATGGATGTCTATTTATAGAGAATTTAAAAATATGAATTTTGATATTTTTGTTTTATTTTTTCGAATTTTATATTTTGTACTATTTTCATTTTAAAAAGTACAAAAATTGTAATAGTTTTCCTTAATGATTAGGAGTGATATAAGTTGAGATTTTAGAAAGTTTTGAGAGGTAACATGGACTTTTCGAGGGGGACACCATGTCTCCCCCTTGACTTATATAATAGAGATATATATACTACTGTAGCATTTGTTGCACATGATGTATGCATGCATAATTTTTAGAATATGCTCTAGAATGACGAGACATATTTATTTATATATATATTTTGCAACTATTAATTTAGAATTCTATCATGAAGAGTGTCTATGATTGTTTAGAATATAAATGATATTGATTTTAATTTGTATCCTTAATGAAATTCAATGCTAATTAACATTATTTATATTTGGATCATTAATTATGAAATTCAATGCCAATTTAATTTTGTCATGTTTAAAAATTATGTAGGTCAATCTATTTTTTATTTTAAAAGAATAGGGTGATTTTTTTAGGATAATTTTTGGGATAATAGGCCTTAAATCAAACTCTAGTGCAGGTCACCCAACTCAATTTTAGCTAATACATGCATGTGTAAGGGGATAATGAGGAATTATCACAAATGCCCCCGTGCGGTGAGAATCGAATCACAGGGAAAAATCAAATTTAATTTTAGCAATTTATTTGTTGATCAAAGGGTTGTGGAAGTTTCTAACCGTGGTGCCAACAACCATCGAACTCACAACCCAACTCCACAAACATTTTAGTAGTAGTTTATATCTTCTCTTTTTGTTTTTCGTTGTGATTTCTTAACTCTCTAGCATAAAAAATAAAATAAAAATCTTCTTCTTGTATTCAATAAGATGTTTTTAATTAATATAAATAACTTTAATTGATGATATATTGATACTAATTTAGTAACCCCAAGTAAATGTCAAAGGTAAAAAAAGGATTGGGCCAGATTTCAACCCTAAACAAATGATTCTTTTCTCTAAAATCCGTGTTTCTTTCACCTTCTCCATTTCTGTGGATCTGTGACTGAGTTGGGCGTGGTATCTGTCATCTGTGGTGTATTTCCTCCATCAAAGCCGAGCTTTTGAGGTAAGATTCCCCCCCCCCCCCTCCTTTTGGTTATAATTAGAGACTACGAAAATGGAGGTTTTCTTCCTGGGCCCAGGGCGGTCGCCCCTCTTGCCCTGGGTCAGGGACGGGCCTGTAAGCATTCTTTTATGGTGGATTATTGAGAAATTAGTTAACATTATTGAAGATTATTATTAGCGACTTTGTTGCTAGAATTTTTTGGATGATCTAAAATGGTAAGGATTTCATATAATCTTTGGGGTCTAATTGAGTCAAATTTTGATGTAGTTCATTGCAGCCATTTGTTTATAGGCTTCAAATCTAAAAAAAAAAATGGACCATTTTACCCTGGGCCCAGGGACACAGCTCTTTCTGCCCTTGCTTAGGGACGACGGTGGCTCCCTTGGTTATTAATAAGTTTAAATATTATTTGAGTGAAGTCATTTTTGCTTTCTAATGTCCCCTGTGTTACTAGACAAGGGTAATACTGTAAGATTGTGCATACAGGACTACAGGTGTATGTTCAAGTTTCATGCTCCGATCTGCTGAGGTTCTAACCTTCAAATTTTCAAGTATCCAACAGTTACATTCACATATGTTGAAGTTCTAAATACCTGAAATGCCAAATTGCCCTTGAATTGACTGCTGATGTCATATTAGAGTTTGAAAAATTGGATTGTTTGTTAGTTACAATTTTTTTTCTCAACAGCATAGCCATTTCTTAAATTTCAAGCATGCTTTATCTTTGTTTTCCTTCTATTTTGTTCATTGTAGTGGGGTCAAAAGATTTGCAATGCCATGTTGTTTTAGTATGTGGAAAACATTGATAGATGAACAAGAGTGTAAAAGATAAGAAACAAATCTAAAGAATATGATTGTAGATTATTGGTGTGTCGAGTTATAGATCTCATTGAATTGAAAACAAATTCCGCCGCAACCTTGATGCTCTATAGTCTTTGATGACACATTTTTTTATGGATCCAAACCTTCTTCCTCACTATCACATTCTAGGGAGTAAGATTGGAATCTGGATATCTTGTACCTAAGGGCTAAGAACAAGGAAAGCAAGAAATATGTTTACCTTTTTTTTTTTTAAAGAGGAGATTGTATATATTGTAAGCTGAGGATTTTATCTCTTTTTTTAAGAGAAAATTGTGTATGTATATGGTTATATATGAAGCTCAAAAGCAGAGGAAGGAATCTAAAGCCAAGGGTCTTTGCGGTTTGGTGCGGTTTGAAAATTGCGGTTTGGTTTCAAATTTTACCAAACCGTAATTTTGCATTTTTTGGTTTCCTAAAACTTTCAAGCCGCATCGCACCACAAACCGTAATATTTTTTTTAACATTATTATAAAATATATTTTTGGGGGTTAGCCTACTGCTGCCTTGCTGAGAATGTTGCCTTGCTCTTGGACTCTTGATTCTTGGGCCTCATCTAGTTTACAGCTCTGTATTCTCTAAATTAAGGCTGCCTATAACAAAAAAATTAATCCTAGGGTTTCAGTTTTCACTCTTTTCAGTTTCGTTCTGCCTCACAGGCTTCAGTTTCGTTCTGCCTCACAGGCTTCAGTTTCGTTCTGCCTCACAGGCTTCACTTTCGTTCTGCCTTCTGCCGTTCTGCGTCTTCTGCCTCAGCCTCACAGGCTTCACTCTCGCCTTCTGCCGTTCTGCGTCTTCTGCCTCAGCCTCACAGCATCAGGTATTATTTTCTTTTGATATGCATTTCATTTAATTTTCTGTTTTTATTTAAACTGCCTCACCTAGGGTTTTATTTTTCATTTAATTTTACATTTCATTAATCTGCATTTTGTTATCTTTTTGTGTCTCAATAGTTTTCATTTTCTGTTTATTTGTTTATGGATTTCGTTATTTGCATTTCCTCAACGTGTCTCAATTGTTTTCTATTTTTGATTAATTAGTGTTGGATTTGATTTGATATGGCTGTGCCAATTACCTATTAACACAATGGAGGCTAGTACTAATAGTGTTGGATCTGGGGTTGTAATTTTTTTATCATATCATTGAAGACTCATGTAATCATGTTAGTTGTGTCGGATATTTAATTTTAATTGGGATTGTAATATGTGAATGGCCAATGTTAGATTGTTAGTTGAAATTTTTTTATTTTGGTATTTTTTCCCTTATCAAATTATTAATTATACAATAAAAATTAAAAAAGTGGGTTAAATCGTAAACCGCACATGGTATTAAATCAAGGCCGCATCAACGCATCGCGACCGCATTGTAAAGGTTTTTGAGCTTACCGCGACCGAGATATTAGGCCGCAACGGCCGCGAACCATCCGCATTGCCCGCGAATGTGCTTTCGCGACCGTTACAGCGATCGCGACCGAAACCGAGATTTAAAACCATGAAACCGCACCAAACCATATTTTGCGGTGCGGTGTGGTTTGACTTAAATTGCGGTGCGGTGCTGTTTCAAAAAATGCCAAACCGTAATTTTGCGGTTTGGTAGCCAAACTGCACGGTGCTCAGGGCTAGCCAAGGCAGTTATAAACACCAAAATTTGAGATTTACAAAGTAGATAAATACAGAGCAAGGTGAGACAGTGGCCTAAGTCCAAGGGTGGACGAACCTTGAAACCCTTAGAGTTAGACTCTTTACAAAGAGTAGAGTGGTCTTACTTTAAAACTTTAAGATTTACTTTAAAACTATCTAAACTCTGCTCTGTGTTGTGCAAATTTATAGCCAACCACAAAAACATATTGTAGACTCTAGGGATCTTTACCAAGTTTCCCATAGAAGTTGACTAGCCTTCATAACTACATCGGTGAAACATGCGTCTCTAAAGCACTAGAATTCATAAAGAGCATGACATGCTCAAACTTAACCAAGCATTACCTTTCAAATATCCCATAAGGATGAATGCATGATAGTAATGTATCTACATACCCCTCGACGATATCTCAACTTGTTTATGCAGCAATTGTCAAAGGATCTTCCAAGTTTAAGTCGAACCTCACATAGTTCAGGGTTATTATTCCATTTTTCAACAATTGTCTTACCAATCCGTGCCTAATCCACATGTGCCTCTCTTTTTTTTTTCATTGTAATGGTTGTTAGACATTCCAATGATTGTTTGCGAGTCACAATACAATGACATTGGTGAAGACCAATGTATAAAAAGGCTCAAGGCGCACCATGGTGATTGGATTTCCTAGAGCCTTAGGCGCGCCTTAGTGCGCCTCATTGAAGTGAGGCGCACCTAAGAAGGCATGGGGAAAATTCGGAAAAATATATGGGAAAAAAGCAAAGGTTTGCCTCAGTGCGCCTAGGCGCGCCTTAGGGCGCCTAGGCGCGCCTTAGGGCGTTTCAGTGCGCCTTAGCTGCCTCTAGCCACAAGCGCCTCGCCTTGGCCAAATTAAGCGCTTAGCCCTTATCGCCTTGCGCCTAAGGCTAAGAGATCTCTTCAGTATGTCCGCTCAGAGATCTCTTAGCTAGTCATCTTCTTGACAACTTGAGCTAAAGAACAATGATTTACAATTCCATGTTAAGCATAGTTGTTTTGAAGATTTCCATGACATGGAACATCCACCAACATAAAATTAGCTACTAATAGAGGACACTTCATCATTATCAGTTACCCTATTCGCATCACAATACCCTTTCAAGGAGTTCCAACCAACGATACCCGGTTCGCGGTATGGACCGACGATCTGCGACTCAGTTCGGTCGTGCCCGATCTGGGCGCGTACGCGTGCTGGTTCGTCTGGGTTTGTGAACCAATCCGGTGGAATTGGCGATATGACTTTCGTCGGCCGCACCAAACCAATTTATAAAAAGGCTCATGGCGCACCAAGGCGATTGAAATTCCTAGAGTTCATTGAAGTGAGGCGCACCTAAGAAGGCATGGGGAAAATCTGAAAAAAAAAAATGGGAAAATGCTAAAGTGCGCCTCACCTGCGCCTAGCCACAAGCGCCTCGCCTTAGCCAAGTTAGGCGCGCCTTTTCAAACACTGCACCAAACACTACTTACCGAGATCCAAAGAAAAAAAAGGGAAAATTTTAAGCTTCTTACCTCTTTTCGGCTATGGCTTTCAATAGCTCCATGAAAATTGACCTAAAAGTTCCAAGGTTGAAGATGCTGAAACGTTTACCCTTTTAAAATAAATAGAATAATGGGTAATGGTACGGTGGTACTAAAGCTGGCCAGTTGGGTTGGTGTGTGACAGCTAGAACTCACCTTTTTCTTAAATAATTATGACCCCACCAGCTTTTCAACACCCTCTTTCCTCCCTTTTTTGTTTCCACGTGACACCACACCCCTTTTCCCTTTTTCCATTACTACCACAAAGAATAGGAAGAAGCTTAGCTAATTAATAATAATAATACCCCTATTTCACTTGGCTAGCTTATAATAATAAAATTAATACCCCATAACTGTTATATATATTATTTAAGTAATTAATCATTAATTATTAGTTTTACCACACACACACATATATATATATATATATATATATTTCGTACCCAACGAACCGAATTCACTAAGGGTAGCGTACCGCGTACCCGAATTCGTATCCCGTATCGAATCGACTTCCGTACCATGTAACATTGGTTCCAACACACTAGATTAACTAATAAAATACAAACTTACCTCCGAGGTACCCTTAAAGATACTTACACAACTAATGACAAATTGTCCCATGTACATCACTTGGATTATGCATGTACTTACTCTAGGTCTTGAATGCAATTGCATATGCAATATCCGGTTGTGTACAATTCATCAAGAACATCACAATTCTAATAATTCTTGCATACAATCACTGTGAGTTGTGACACAGTTGAACTTTTGTTCTTTGACAAGTTTCACGTAGTCATAATAGGGAGTACAAGGTAAATCATTATAATAATCAAACTTCATAAGGATCTTTTTATAGTGAGATTGACGTAAGGTAAAACCTTAGATTTATAGGTTGGTTGGCTCATCGAGGAGCAGAGGGGCCTTAGAGCCTAGGTGCAAGGCCAATGTTTAAAAAGGATTAAGGCGAACCGAGGCGATAGGAATTCCCATTTTCTCCGAGCCTTTTTGGTGTGCCTCATCAAAATGCCTCGCACAGATGTTAGAAAGTGCATACCTCTGATCGCCTTGTGCCTTAGCACCTAGGCGCTCCTTTTCAAACACCGTGTGAGGTTTAATTGTGCAAGGCGAAGGTGCACGCCTTTTGGGTATGATGACGTACACTTTTAAGTGTTATTCTCAGCACAACATAAATAATATATTATAAATGCATAACAGACAAAAGGAGTCACAATATGTTACTAGAGTACTATTAAATTTCGAAAGCACATAATAATGACTAAAACAATATAAAATTATATAAAACTTTAAAATTGAAATATTGGCCAAACAATTAAAAGATATAGAGAAAAAAAATTCTGCAGTAGGTCTTATATTGTAGAAGCCTGAACAGAAAGGGAAAAAAAAAAGAAAGTAGTAGGGTCAAAGTCTTGAACGAAAAAAGACCAAGAAAGAAAGGGAAAGAAAGTAGGGCTTACCTAATATATCAGCGGTAATGAAGGATGATTCTGGCGAATGTTGATGAAGATTTTGGCTAGAATTGGTTGATTTGGAAATTCTAGGGTTTTTCAAGAGGGTCAATTGAGAAATTAAGCTTCAATGGGACTTCAATTGAGACCAATTAGGTCATGTGAAAAAAAAAATTATACACACACACACACACACATAAAGTTGGCTTGAGAGTTGTCACTGGTTTTTCGTTCTCCATGTCTTTGCAGCCAATTGTAGGCCTTGTGGCTAACTACTCTACACACAAAGCAAGCACCTTCGCCCTTTTAAATCTCCCTTGTTGTTTGAATCTTCCCTTTACGTTGTCATCTTTTCCCCACATTCTTGTAGTTCTTTTTAGACACATTAGTTTTAACAAGATTAGCATTAGAATCATTAAGGGTAAAAGATTCCAACTTATCCTTGAGGTGGTTAGCCTCAGCGGTTCTCATGTAGTTAATGTGCTTTTGGAGTGCAAGATCTTTCTTGTTTGTGCTTCGAGGAATTTTTGTAGTCATTTCAAAAAGCTTAGAATGTCTCCAATAACACATTAGCTTTTAGTGTCTCACACATCTTCATGCCCTCATTAAGGATTCTGGTGATCAAATCCTCATATTCATGTACTTGCTCTATAATTGGCTTGTCATGCATCTTGAAGTTTATCTACTTTCCTACCACATACTTCTTGCTTGCAATCTTGCATCATCAATACCATACTTCATCTCCTAAGCATCCAATATACATTTGCCGGATTTGTAATTAATAAACAAGTGAAACAAGGTATTGGACATATGGTTTAGAAGATGTTCACGAATTATCTTATTGTCCTTCTCCTTCTTCAAAGCCTCCATTTGTACTTTTGTGGGGGTTTCCCTTGAAGTGGTAGCAATGCCGTTTGCCTCTATGACGTCCTTATTTATAAATTATCACATAGTTCACCTCCAATTGCTCAAAGAAAATCACTATTTTTTGAGATCATCTTTTCTAATTCTTCCCATCCAAAGTCTCTAGTTTTGAGAGGAATTTTTTTTTTCTTGTTCTTCTTCGCATTGGTGGTTGTCATAATTCGTTTTTAAATTGTTTTTGCATTGGTGGTAGTCATAATTCGTTTTTAAATTGTTGTTCTTGCATTGGTGGTGGTCATAATTCGTTTTTAAATTGTTGTTTTTTGCACGAGGAAAATACGAATTAATGAACAACAAAATGTAAAAGAGATGAAACAAAACCAGAGAATATTAATGTAGATTATCGGTGTGCTATGGTCTAGATCACACTGACTTAATAATGATTTCTGGAATACCAGAAATCAGGTCGCAACTGTTCATCTTTTTCCTCTTCTTTGCTTTTCTTTCTCTAACCTAAAAACAAAATTTTGAATATGAGAAAGAATACCAGAAATCAAGAGTATTGGGATCACTACTAAAATGATGCATCATTTAAATAAGTTTATAATTTCTTGTGAAAAAGCAGAGACTCCAACAATACTACATAAGATAGATAAAGAAAGTTATTTAAAAAAAGGAATAAAAATATAATCCATAACTAATTGTATGAGCACATACCTTGAGTCCTTGGGGATTGAATGAATTATGAATGAGTGATTGTGACTTGAACTTTGATAAAACAAATATTGAATTGTTTAATTGAAAGTTTGAATAAAAAAATTCAATTTTTTGTCTTTTGTGAAGGAAGAGACGAAAAAGAAGTAACAAGATTACAAGAACGAGGAAAGTTACTTTCAACGTTGAAAGGAAGTTGTATAATAAAAGTAGGAACAATAATACGGAGTAGTAATATCCTGAGTAACTTTCTAAATTGTAAAGATTAAAGGGCTAGGGGTCACTTTTTGGAGTCAAGTGGGCTTATTTGTGGATACCATTTTTTTTACCAATCCATATTTTTATCTCTGATCTTTTTTGGGCCCAAGTGTTTTCAAGTTCCTCCACTTTCCATTACCTAAATCCGCCACTGGTGATAATCTAATTGCCGGCTGTGTAGTTTTTTGATCCTTTGGTTCTTATTATTTTTTAGAATCCATTAAGGGCTTGTTTACTTCAGATTATATTCAGTTCAGTTCAGTTAATCTCTATTCAGTTCAGTTCATCTCTATTTAGTTCAATTAATACACTTCTATTCAGTTTAGTTCAGTTCATCTCTATTAAGCTAATGTAAATGAGCCCTAACTATGAATGTCGTTTTTTGCAACTGAATTGATCTATTGAAGCATTTATTGGAGTCTTGAATTCTTGCACGTGAGTTAATGCGTCAAATGTTGAGGGTAGCTAAATCTAGGTTTAGACTTGGTGCCTTTTTAATAAAGACGGACATATGCAATACTTATATAATTGTATGTTTTGTTTTTTTCCAGAAAGACTTATATTACTTATGCATGCTTTTTTCCCCCTTTTTCTTGCACTATTTTGAATATGGCACTATACATATGTTATCTTTCATGTACTTTATAGATTTGAAGTTTTGTACACTCAATTTGTACTTGTCAAATACCTAGCTTTTAGTTGTTACTCTTTTAGATTGGTTAAAATATTGACCAAGTATGATCAAAATAAAAGAAAATATAGGTAGTATTATTAATCTGTCATAATCAGCTTGACAACATATCAATGTCACTGCTTAGGTTTGGATGAGAATTGGTTATATGATGTACAAAGTATATATTTATTATTGAGTGAACTGCTCTTGTATATTTGCGTGGTAAGTATTAAATTTCAAAATGAGAATCTCTTTGCTCTTAGGCTGGCTTAATCTGAAAAGTTGACTAGGATAATAATGCTTGATGTCTTTTAAGAGGGAATTGATATATGGCTGTCAAATGTGTCATGATAGTTTAATTCAATTCAAGGTCTTAGAGACAGAGTTGCCCAAGTGTAATCTTTGGCCCTTCGGTTTATTAGAACATTAAGTTATCAAAGTGAGTTGAAGTGTTTTCTTATTGAAATAAAATCTGGGGACATGCTTATTGTGTTTTCTTATTGAAATAAATTCTGGGGACATGCTTATTGTGTTTTCTTGTCCTAGTAGAGACATTATATTGTGCTATCTTAATGTTTTAGAAGTGGCAACTTTCAATGCAGTAAGCTTGCAAAGATCCAGAGAGCTCTAACATTTGACTCTTTATCACTGTTTTCTATTGGTTTGTTGTCTGAAAGTGGATTGTGGTATGGTTATTGTGGAGCATTTTTGCAAGTTGCTAGGTGTCTTGAAGACAGTAGGATACATCTGCTACATTTTAAAAAAGATATACTGTTCATTTTATTCATTTTGCTTGTATCTTTGTTGGTTTTGGATGATTGTTGTATTATTTAGATAGACTGTAGGTATACTTATGTTGTATGCCCCTTATTTCTGGTAAAAGAGGGTTATAAAGTGTGGCTAGCATCTTCCTGCTTCACCAATACACAGTTATTTGTGATCCTGCCTCATTCTTTTTGGCTCTCTTTCTTATGGCTGGCAACATTTAAACTTCCTACAAATTATGGTTTTTTGTCAGCTGAATTGGGATATTTTTTGATGTAGAATTTATGCTAGAGCGCAAGTATATCTTTTGGAATTTTGCTTAGAATATTGGACTTGTTTAGAACTGAGTCAACTGACACTCAGATCATGTATTTGTGTCTTGTCAACCCGCATACATAAACGGGTTGAACCCCCGGACCCAAACCTGACCCGTTTAATAAGCGCTTAAATTGTTCAAGGCGAGGTGTTTGTGGCTAGGCGCAGGTAAGGTGTGCCTAGGCGCTTTGAGCCGCACTAAGGCGCAAATTTTTTCCCCAAGATTTTTCAGGCTTTTTTCCCCTTCTTTGAGGCGCACCATAAGGCTCTAGGAAATCCGATCGCCTTGGTGCGCCTTATGCCTTTTCATACATTGGTTATCGTGTCGTGTCAGTTTTCCCATCTCTAGACTTGTATGCTAGGTACAAATTACTCATGACGTAAATGGTAATCAAGTGCATTGCTTGTTAATTAGGTCTGAAGATTGCAGTGTCCTAGTGTCTGTCAAAGTTTATGAAGGTGTTTGCCTTGTTTAAATGGATTGGTTTGAATTTCTTTTCTGGAGATATTGTACCCTATGTGATTTTGAAATATGGCTTTATTGGACTTGGGACTCTGAACTTGCTGGTGTATTCTGATTCTTAGGGGGTCTTTGGTTTAAAAGGTTGGAATGGAATGGTATGAGAATGTTTATTTTATAGGTTTACATTGAAAATCCATTATTTTCATGTAGTTCTTTTGTCCATTCTATTAGTAAAGGTGAGGTATGGGGATGAGAATCTTAAGGGGTGGGTATGAGACTCATGAGGTTGAGGAGGGGATGAGAAACCATTGGGCTCCATGCCCAAATATTTCAACTAAGCACTCTATTGTTCATTAATAGTATCATGTGTATTCCATTCCATTTTATAAGATTTCAACCAAACATGCCCTTAGTATAATCTATGATTCTATGTATTACCTGGTAGTCAAAGAAGTATTGATTGTGTATACTGTTGAAGTCTAAGCGGAATTGTGGCCAGTCTTCTGTGGGCAATGATAGCAGGAATTGTAATTGTTTTGAACTTACGGGGTTCTTGGTAAAAATTCAGGAATATGTGAAATGATGCTATTATTTGTTATTTGTTTTAATCAAGGAAAATTGAATGGAAACAAATTATCGGGAAAAAGATTTTGTTTCCGCAAGGTTGAGAAGTGTAACAAAATAGTGTTAATGGTATTGTGTTACCAACATCTCATATCAAACAATGGGTAATGGAAATTGGTATTTGATTCTATTTCCAACACAAAGAAATAACAATACCAAGCATGCTATTAGAGCAGAATTGTGATTTGAAAGGATGTTGGATTAAGACTTGGATCCGAGATTGGAAATTTTGAATTTTAGCAAGTAGACAAGGGCTTACTGTTTAACAAGTATATCAAGAAATTTAGTTCAAGCATTATCTATATGGATCAAGAAATTGATACTTCTTTTTTTAGTTCCATCATTTCCCATTTTTTGAAAGTTGCAAATTAAGTGCACTATTTCTTATCTGGACAATAAATTGTGCACAAGGCATATAATGCAAGTAATAAAACCAGAGGAAGCATTATTAAGGTGATCCTGGCCCATGTTCTTCGAATGCCAATCTTTATTATTAGTTAAAAAGAGCAGTCTTTGCTTTGATAGGCTAGCATAGTCAAAGCTTGGATGGCTTTTGTATTGTTTGTCTACCAGTAATTATTATTTATTATGTAGAATTCTTTCTTACGTTTTCAGGTTTATTTATGGCGAAAGTTAGCAGGGTTAGGCGTCTCAAATACAGATGTCGTAATGGCAAAGCTGACCGAGTACGTATTCAGTCCTGCTCACGCAAGATTTTCAAAGACATCAAGAAGCCTTCTAAGTTATCGGAGAAGAAAGACTGGGAAGACGCTACCTGCTCAGTTTGCATGGAGTCTCCTCACAATGCTGTTCTTCTGCTTTGTTCGTCTTACAACAAAGGCTGTCGTCCCTACATGTGTGCCACTGGCTATCGCTTCTCTAATTGTCTTGACCAATACAAGAAAGCTTACTCAAAGGAAAATGCAGGTGAGATCACTGATGGCCTCAGTTCTGACTGGCCAGAGGAAAGGATGGAAGAAGTCTCTGAGCTTTTGTGTCCTCTCTGCCGTGGGCAGGTGAAGGGTTGGACCCTAGTTCAGCCAGCTCGGAAGCATCTTAACAAGAAGCAGCGGACATGCATGCAAGAGAATTGTTCCTTTGTTGGAAACTATAAACAGCTGAAGAAACACGTCAAAACTGAGCATCCTTGGGCACGCCCTAGGGAAGTGGACCCATCCCTTGAAGAGAAATGGAAAAGCTTGGAGAGGGAGAGAGAAGTGAGTGATGTCATGAGCACTCTATCACCAGGTACGATTGTTTTGGGGGACTATGTTATAGATCCAAATTTTAACCCGTTTATTAGAGATTATGATATGAACGACTTGTTGGGTGATGATGATCTTGAGTCTGCCGTGTTTGGGGCAAATAGAGTCAGAAGTGGTGGTTTCCAATTGCAAATGGCATCTGGGAGAAATTATGATTTGTATGATGATGACGACGACGACGACGATGACGATGATGATGGAATTCATCGCCATTCGGCATTTGGCAGAGGAGATGACATGGTTCCTCTAAGTCGCCATCATAGAAGACTCTTGTTTTTGGGGAGGTCTCGACGACGAAGAAGGCGTGATTGACCTATGTACAAATTAAGCTGCTCTTACGCCCCCCTGATATAAAAGAAACCCTGGTGAAGTGGTTTTTGATGCTTTATTTAAGTTTCGCAATTGTTTGGGGGTTACGTCTTCTAAGGGGCAGTGCAAATGAAAGTAGCTGCGGGCTCTTTTCTTTCTTTACTTATGGTGGCTCATCTGGACATAATTGTGATTTTTAGATACAGGTTTATAAATTTCCTTCCCCCGCTGATTTGGGTCCTGTAGGTTTTAGACTCAAAACCTTACTCTGGAACCTGCCGTGTTTGGTGGGTCTCATTTAAATGCTTGTTTGTGCATAGTGAACATTGACCTGTAGGGTAAATTCAGGTACACAGTTGATTCTTGATAACATCTTTACAGGTTCTTGTTGTCAGGGAGCTGTAACTTAGATGATTTATTTTGAACACACAGTGTCTGTTCAGATTTGCTTGTAGCATATATATTATTCAGGTACACAGTTGTCTTTGCAATTGTAATTATAACCCAGAAATTCTGTCATGCCAGTATATCACTGATGCATTATCAGTTTTTCACATTCAAGGTCTTAGATTTCTCTCCTTTCGTTAATGTTGGGTGCGACTTGCGAGCATTTGTTTTGGGTTTAGTTGTACCTCTTCTATTTTTGAAAAAACGATGTTGGGATTTACATGAGTTTTGAGGTAACAATTTTCAGGTACAAAAAATGACGAAGAATTCTGAAAAATCATAAGAACATAGTACAGATATGATTTATCAGGTTTGTGAACATCCAGATTGTTCCCTGTGTTCAATTTCATCTACTAGATTAAACTTGATTGTGCTCTATTTACATCTTTATCGTTGTGATGAAATCCCTTGCTACCACACGAAAACTGCCTCAACACACGGCGTAATCTCTGCAAAATTAAGGATATGGTGGGGTCAACATTAAAGATGGCTAACATAATAAATATAGAAATGGCAAATCAATTCCAATTGAGGCTCAGAGCTCCTACATTACACAGCTAGCTACGTGCACTTAGATTTATATTTTGATTATTTAATATTTATTTTGCTCAATTAATATGTAGTTTTGCTTAAGGAAAAAAAAAACTGTTAAAGATATGAACTATGGGCAGTTCAGTTCTAAAGGTATAAACTTTTAATTATATCTGAACAGTGCCAACTATGATACTTATTTGCAATGGTAAGTATTAATAAGTTTGCAAGTTGTTGTTAAGGGTTAATGCGATGATGTCTCAATGTCTTTGGTAATGAAAATCCTAACAGCTACTACCAAAGATACTCGCTCTAATCCTTAAAAGCAAGTTACAAACATACTCATACCTCAAATTGGAACTAAAGGTTATGGTTGGTATTGTTCGGTTGTATCTTTAGAATTGGATCGCCTATACTTCATATCTTTAAACATAATTTTTCCTTTTGCATATAAAATTATTTCAGATTGCTTTTTTTTTTTTTTTTTGAAATGGTTATTAAATGAGCAAAATATAAATATGAGTGTACATATATACCCGGATGTAGGGTGTAAATTCTAAAATTGTCTAACCTTGGAGATGGAGTTCCAGCTGTTCCTTCCTCGGCAACGGGAAGGGCATGACCGGATTCGGTGCTTGTTTTCAGCCCTTCTTCTGGACTCAATAATGTTCTCGTATTTCCATGCCTTGTTCTTTTCTCTTCCAAACAATCTTCTAAATGAGAATTTGAGTGTTTTAAATATGCGCAACCATCTCTTCCTTTTCTGAATAATTCGTGTTATTTTTAGTGTAAGTATAATTATATATCAAGGCATCTTATTCCTATACAACAACTTATCAAATGCTGTGAATTTATGATTGATGGACAAAAATCTGCTGTTCTATTATGTGTTTCACTTTGTGTCACAACTCCTTTAATTGGGTCATTTTCTAATCAAACTTAATTTTGCTTAGATGCCTTTATTTGTGTTTAAATAGAAAATGGCCCAATCAAGAAAGGTGGGACACAGGGTGGAACACATTATGGGACAGCAGATTTGAGTCGAGTCCATGATTGATTACCTTAGGCTTGGGTTGATATGAATCTGTTGGGGTATTATGATGATGATGAGGGCCCACATTTCGGAGGTGATGAGCGTAGGCCAGGAGCTCATCACGACGATCATAGCCACCCATTGATCTTGTTTTTCGGTTTGAGTTTTGAGTTCGGGTCTTTCGCACCGTAGATGATTCCTCATACACTGTAACTATAACACCATGTACACTCCATTCTCGTCTCTCTTTCTTTCTCATTTTTCTCCTCCTTTGTTTTTTTGGGTCAAAAACCTTAATAATGTGTCGGACTTCAACCCGAAGCTAAGGAAGATGATCGCTAAACCACAATTGAAGGTTTTTGAAAATGCTCTTTTTTAATGCTAATTTTGGATATTGATATTCATTGCACATAAATAGGATCTTATAGAGTTGACAATGAATCTAATATTTCCTTTTAATCAATATATCAAAATTAATGTTAGATAATAGGGCTTTTACAACCTTGAACAACAAAAAAAAGGGGAAAAAAGCTAAGAGAAATAAAAGGAAACAAAGGGAAAAAAAGGACAAGAAAAGAGGGATTAACTGCTCCATCTAAGAGAGGAGGGATTGCCACCTCAATCACCTAACATGAAAGATTGTTGCACTGACTCCAAATTGGACAATGGAGTTTATTTGCCATCGAAATTACATAAAAATAAAGACGTGCTGATAAGATTATAGGAACAAACTTTGCAGTCTGATGCAAAGTATTATTTTCATCCAAAATAATCTCTATTATACAAGAGAAGGAGAGGTGTCCACGTAAATTACTATTTTACCCTTAATAAAATTTGAATAAACAATTAATGTCGGCATTATAGGTAAATTACCTATTATATATTATTGATAGATATTTTCAAATTCAAGTATAATTCTAACAATGTACAATTACCTTCATTTAAAATTTAATTATGAATCTTACTTAATATGGTATGAGTACATATTTCAAATCAAATAAGTTAGGAAGCTAATTAATACGGTCCAAAAATGATACAATCACATTAAGCATAGAATAAACTAACAATCTTTAACAAACAACATAGTTTGCAGATAAATAAAGATCGATCTTTAACAACAAAACTAATCAAAGAATAGATGTATGTTTCAAGAAAACATCCCAACTATTCATCACAAATTAAACTATTAAACTATCTATGTCTAATTATTCATGTCAATAATGTTATCTAAATTCAACACTATATGCCTATTATTATTACGTATATGCATATATAATGGATATTTACTTGATGCAAACATCGAGTGCATAAATTACTAGTAACTAGCATAGCACCCGTGCGATGCACGGCTTGGAAATCTTAATATTAACTTGTAAATAGTAATGTAAAGATATGTATAATTCATTTCTTGATATAGTGACTTTAACATCATATTAAAATTTTAACTTTATGAATAGCAACATATATATATATATATATTAATATTCTCGTAGTTTTTTTTTTAATTAAAAAAACCCATACAAAACAATGAGTAATCTTTATACAAAATCTTAACTAACCCCCATACAGAACATTAAGTAACCATTATACTAACACTCGATAATTCATATATATACTACAAATATAATAATTTTTTTAGTAATATTTTGATTGATATTCAATTCGATGATTGTTATGCTTAATATAATTTAAAAATCAAGATCAATGCATAAAAAAGAAATAAAAGATTATTAATTTAATTCTTCAAATTATTGTAATATATGGATAAGAATAAAAAAATTTCTGGCAGAAGTCAACGAAATCAACAACAAAAATATTGTATAAGTTGATACAGTATATTTAATATAAAATGGTTAAATTTAAGGTAACATGTATGAATAAATTTAGGGGTAAACTTAAACAATTTTAGAAAAAAATTTAACCGCAATGATCGTTATCAAACGTTATCTATTATTAATTTTTAATGGATAGTTTTGATAAAAACGAATAAAATTATTTTTATATGTTATGAGTATTTTTTTGAAATAAATCTCTTATTAAAAGAAAAATTCATGATTAAAAAATCTAAATTAAAACATGAAGTTTTAGATTATAATAGTATTTCTTCTAAATATTTCTCTTTTAGTATATTTTTATATATGGATCAATTGTGTTATAGAATTGTTCTAATTAAACATATAGCAATAATATAGATTCTCCATAAAAAACATATATAGATTCAATTTAGAAATTTATTTTCTCGTTTATTTTCTATGAAAATTCTAGTCATACATACAAATAAAAAAAATTATAATACACTCAAAACTAAAATATACAAAATAACTACATTAAGCTAAAACTTGTTTTATCACAACTCTTATGGGAAAATAAAACTAAAATGTACATTTTTTTTTTGTTGATTTCTAATTATTATAATCCTAAAAAAATTGATAAGTTATTATAGAGATTCTTCAAATTATATAAAAAGTCATGGTATGCATGTCAAAATAATAAATCAATAATGATACTCATTTTCGGCCCAAAAAAAAGTAGCGGAATTTTTATTACGAGAATATGTATAAGCAATAAATGAATATATAATATATTAAAAGTAATTTTTCATCATAAAAATATAGAAAATTAATATATGATCAAAACTAAACCATGTATACATGGTCTCCATCATTAGCATCTTCAAACTCAACCATCAAATCCTTGTTTGCACATATATGTCTAGAGGCTCCAGTATCCAAGACCCACTCCTTCTTGTTTTCCACCAAGTTAACTTCAACAATGGCGGCGATTATGTCATTGTCCTCAATCAAGTTGGCTTGTGACTTGTTACCGGTTTTCCATGCACCATGCCTCTTTGAGCACTTGTAAGCCTTGTGACCTAGAGCTCCACATATATAGCAAGCTCCTTTACTCTTTCGAATTTTTCCTTGTTGTGCGAACTTACCCTTTCCTTTGTCATCCTTCTTCTTCCCATTTTTGTACCTGTTTTTTGACACACTAGTTTCCACAAGGTTAGCATTAGAATCATTAAGGGTAAGAGATTCGAACTTATCTTTGAGACGGTTGGCCTCCTCGGTCCTCATATGACTAATGAGTTCTTGAAGTGTTAGATCTTTCTTCTTGTGCTTCAAAGAATTCCGATAGTCATTCCATGAAGGCGGGAATTTTTCAAGCAACACATTGGCTTGTAAAGTTTCACACATCTTCATGCCTTCGCTAAGAATTTCGGTGATCAAATTATCATATTCATGAACTTGTTCCATGATTGGCTTGTTGTCATGCATTTTGAAATTGATCCATTTTCCTACAACATACTTCTTTTTGCCCGCATCATCCGCCCCATATTTTTTCTCCAAAGCATTCCAAATATATTTGCTAGACTTGTAATTAACAAACAAATCAAACAAAGTATTTGACATATGATTAAGAAGATGTCCACGTACCATTTTATTGTCCTTCTCCTTCTTTTTCAAGGCTTCCTTTTGTGACTCAGTGGGGGGCTCTGTGGAAGCGGTGGCGGTGCTAATCTCTTCTATGACGTCTTTGTAAATCACGTAATCAATCTCCATTTGCCCAAAGAAGATAAGCAACTTTTGAGACCACCTCTTATAATTTTTTCCATCCAATGTCTCCAATTTAGAGAGATCAAAATATGGTTTGTTCATTCCGTTGTTGGTAGCCATAATTCGTTTTCAAAATGTTGTTTGTAAGTATGTGTAATAAAGGAAATACAACGATGAACAAATTAACTTGAGACAAGAACAATTGAAAGGAAAACCAAGAACTTAGGTGTGTCATGGATTGAGATCCACTGACTTGAAAACGAATTCCGACGCCACCGAGGTGCACTATAGTCGTTGCCGGTACGTAATTCAAGGTATCACACCTTCTTCCTCACTATGGCACTCTAGGGAGAAAGATTGGAGTTTGAACACTTATGCCCAAGGAAAAATGAGAAAGAGAATGACCTTCTTAGAAGATAAGAAAATCAGAATATTATATGAGTAATATTTGTAATTGTGTAGTTTTTGATGATGAACCAAAAGGATTTATATATAGGCATCATAGAGAATTGTAGAGTCTTTGGAAAAATCCAGAATGTAATTGCCACAATAAAGGCCATAATAAACATGGCAATCAACTCTCATAAACATGGATGTTATAAGAAAAGATTCCCCCGAGAAACCTCAACGGTCACTATATCGCGACCAGCGACCTAAGTCGCGGCCCGCGATGAGATACTGGATCTAAAATGCTTCAACAGGCCACTTGGTCGCGGCCAGCGACGGGTCATTGACTCAGCAAACTTATAAACGTCATAACTCCTTCGTTACTTGTCAGAATTGAGCTTATGACCTATCGTTGGAAAGCTCTTGAAGTCTACTTTCCAATGAAATTGGAATTACTTCAATCCATTTAGTATACCAAAAGTTATGATTAAAATAGTATACAATGGTCTTTTTCCACTTTTATACCAACATGAATTTCATAATTATGCAATCAATGATCCAAATTATAAGTAAGTGTAAATTATTTTTGATTTGAAACAATCTTATTGAATTCGCAGTCTTCTATATAACAAGATAGACGCTATATTCTATGCTTGTAATTTGTATAATAGAGATCAAAAGATATAAGTTGTAACTTCGGTTCTTAGTAATTAACCTTTTATTTTATGTGAATGAATACAAGGACTCGTTTGGTTGAATGCAAACAATTAAAATTCTTAGAAGCTTATTTTCCTATGTAATTATTGTAATTGTAATTCATAGGAATCACTAATTGTTGTTTGATGTATCATAGGAAGTGAAAATTTCCATGAGGATTTCTACTTATCTAAGTTTCCCTATATAAATAAGTAAATAACTTTTTCTATTTGGTAGAAATTTTCAGGAAGTAGAATGTTCTACTTGTTATAAATTTATCAACCAAACAACATCAAAAATTCTCAATTCCTGTGAAATTTAACGTCCGTGCTAAATATTATGAACCAAACAACACCTAATTTTTGCCCTTTTTACGTGTGGTAAGGAAGAGAGGTTGACTGATATTTTGTCGTATAAATCGTTAATTATCTCCTCATGAGTTTCTTTGGATCTTCATATCATATGGCAAGCTTGTGGTTGGCAGGAAATTCTTGTAGCTGGTGGGCCCATTACGCCCATAGATGCTGATTCAACAAATGCGTAGCCCGCTTTGGAATTGAAATATTTATGATTCCAAGCTAAAGCCCAATCTTTATCAATTGGGTCCAACTACAAAGCTCAATTTTCTCGCGCTATCTTTTACGGGAGGGAGAGGTGGAAAAAACCTTTTTTCACACTCACTTTTTTATTGTGTGTATATGATAGAGTATATAACATATTCCTGGGCCTTAACTATTAGCTTAAGGTTTTGGTTAAGAGGGTCCTCTAACAGTATAGCCAACAATGAATAAAAGGATCGTACTTCAGTATAATGGCGTTGGAATCAACCTTCCATCATTGAAGTGTGAGATTTTCATCAACGATGAATTCCTCCCTTAACCCTCAAACAACGTAATTTTCGTAAGATGAGCTATAAAATGGGGCTTAATCAACTTTACCAATTACCATGTAAAAAAATAAAAAATAATCAACACACTCAAAGAAGAAAGTTTATGTAAGGCTGTGTTCTTTAGGACTGATCTGGTCTTTTCTGATCTGATCTGATCTAATCTAATCTGATCTGATCTGATCTAATCTGATCTGATCTGATTTGAGTTTGTCTGATCTGATCTGATCTGATTTGAGTTTGTCTGATCTGATCTGATCTGATTTGAATTATTTTTATTTTTATTTTTATTTTTATTTTTATTTTTGTAATACTTATTTTTTAATGAGAAATGTAATACATGATTATATTTACTAAAATAATAATAATAATTATTATTATTATAATTATTAATATTATAATTATTATTATGATAGCCCATTTCATTTCACCTCTTCATTCAATCTCACTCCAAAACTTCAAATAATAATATTAATACTAATAATAATACTACTTTCTAATAATAATAATAGTAGTAGTAGTAATAATCACAGCCGAAAATTTTGACCAAATCGTCACCGAAAAAGTCGACCGAATAATCACCGCCGGAAAAGTTATTCCGAAAACCGTCGCCGAAAAACTCGGCCTGAAAACTGTCGCTGGAAAAGTTGGCCGAATGATCATCGTCGGAAAAGTCAGTCCGAAATCCGTCGCCGAAAAACTCGGCCTGAAAATTGTCGCCGGAAAAGTCGGCCGAATAATCACCGCCGAAAAATTCAGTCCGAAAACCGTCGTTGGAAAAGTCATCCCGAAAACCGTCGCCAAAAAACTTGGCCTGAAAATCGACGCTAAAAAGTCGGCCGAATAATCACCGTCGGAAAAGTCAGTTCGAAAACCGTTGTCGAAAAAGTCGTCCCGAAAATCGTCGCCGAAAAACTCGGCTTGAAAATCGTCGGAGGAAAAGTCAGCCGAATAATCACCGCCGGAAAAGTCGGCCGAATAATCACCGCCGGAAAAGTCGGCCGAATAATCACCGCCGGAAAAGTCGGCCGAATAATCACCGCCGGAAAAGTCAGTCCGAAAACGGTCGTCGGAAAAGTCGGCCCGAAAACCGTCGCCGGAAAACTCGTTCGAAAACCGTCGTGGGAAAATGTCGAGCGGAAAAACGATGTTCGAAATTAATAATAATAATAATAATAATAATAATATAATAATTATAATAATAATAATAATAATAATAATAATAATAATAATAATAATAATAATAATAATAATAATAATAATAATAATAATTTAGAGTAATAATGTCTGATCTGATCTGATTTTATTTTGTCTGATCTGATCTGATTACTGTAGCTTTTAAGTCCAAAAGAACAGGGCCTAAGTAATGCTCTTTAGACCTTTTAGCTTTAGAAAAGTATCTAACTTTTAAAGAACAATGACATATGCAAAACAAATGCAAAGAATTTGTATATCCTAGATAGACATCTTGATACCACATTTACTTTATACGTGGATGTTGCTTTAGCAAATGATTCTTTATCTATATTAGTTTGATAAAACGCTTATGCATTATTAGCTATGCTTATTGAGCGAGTCGATCTCGAGCTGGGGGTTGCTCGACTTATGCTGGTTAGGGTTCGAGTCGAGCCGAATCGATCACGAGCTGCTCGTTTAATGTTTTGGTCCTATTTTTTTTATTTTTTTATTTTTTAGAAAATTATTGATCATATTCTCTTTTCTTTATGCAAATTATTTATTCTTAAAGTGTATTAATTTATTATATTAAACGTCAAGGCTAATTTTTTTCCCAAAGATTTAACATAGAAAATTATTATTGATTAACATGTAAAATTATCGAGTTTCGAGTGAGCACGAGCCAACTCGAATCGAGCTTTGACCGGGATTTGACCGAATTGAGCTACTCGCGAGCTGCTCAGCTTGATTAGCACCCCTATTTATTACCTAACAATATTACTCACACCATTTCTTGAAGTAGTATTATTATATTATTTTTTTTGGATGCGTGGCACTATCTAAAATCACATAAAACTTTCTAAAATTTTCATACTTAGGACTTGTTTACTTCGGATGAAATTCAGTTCAGTTCAGTTCATCTCTATTAAGTTCAATTCAGTTCATCTCTGTTAAGTTCAGTTCAGTTCATCTCTGTTAAGTTCAGTTCAGTTCATCTCTATTAAGTTCAATTAATACACTCTATTAAGTTCAGTTCAATTCATCTCTATTCAGCTAATGTAAACGAGCCCTAAGTTATGTATAGGGGAAAGAAATTCCTCTCAATTAAGAGTGAACCAATCTTTTCAACAATAATGATATGTATATTGGGAAATTCCTAGGTTCCTCAACAAGTGTACTTCTCTTTCACACGAATAAAATAGTATAAAAACGAGACACTAATAAACATATACTTACTTTTTTTTTTTTTGTGAAAGGAACCATATACTTACTAATTCATAAAAGATTGAATATATTATGATTAAGAGAAATAATAATTGAAGTTTAGGAGCTAGGACCACAAACAAACTTCACTCAATTGTGGCAAATTTTTTATGGGATGACTTGATTCCATAACCTAATTATATTCAAATCATTGTAGCATTGTGTTAATAATTTCGATCAAATCAAAGCTACCTAATAAACACAATGAGGAAGATGCTCTAAGCTATGTAGCATGGGTACTTCATATGAATAGCCGTACCCGAACCCGATTCGTCCACGTGTTGGACGATTTTGATTCTTCATGTTGTAACTGGCCTTACCCATTAACATTATTTTTTTAGATTTGTCGTTTTTGTCCCCGTATCCGTATTCGTTTCCGAACCCGTTCCCGACTCAGTGCAACCTAGGCTCTAAGTGATTCTCCTAGTTGTAATTAAAAATGAGATGATGCGTTAATGAACAACTTATGAATAAATTTGGTCAAAGATCAGTGAAAACTCGTTTGAGAAATAAATTAACAAGCTTGAACAGCATTTATTTAAAGTTCGTTTAGTAAATGAGCTAATAAGCTTGAACAATAGATTTGACTCGTTTAAGCTTGTGAACAAGTGAATAACTCGTACTTTCCAAAGTATATTGATGTAAATCTTCAAAAAATAGAAGGAAATTTAAATTACAAAAGGAAAATAAAGATAATACAGAAATTTGCAAATACACTAATTTATATGGTTGGTTTTGTTTTTTTTTTTTTTAATTTTAATTTAGCTTGAACACATGTCAACCTTATCAAGCTTAGCTCATTAATTGTACCCTTAGAGGCCCATGAATATGTTATATGCACCCCTTTTTGCTAGGCGCGAATTTATTCCACTTAGAAAGGAGGGGGATAAATACGAACCCATGACCTCTGCCTCATGTTGGCTCTGATACCATGTCAAAGAACCAGCTCTACCAAAAGATAAGTTGATTATTGAGGCACAAGAACATGTTATATACTTTATCAAATATGCAGTTTGCTTATGAAATTACTTCATTTTGCTCATTTAGCATTATGCATTACTCATTTTAAACAAGGTATACATACATGATACATCCAGATACGATGTAAGATAAACTTTTTTGATGAAATTAAAAGTAGATCGGATCGGGGTTTAAAAAAAAAATATGCTCACATAATATTGCCCCTATCCGGCCTAACTTTAGGTGCGATAGAGAAAAATAATGCAATCTTTATTTAAGTTCGTTAATGCTCCAATTCTACACCGGTTTAGTGGAGCATTTGTCTTTCAATGCATTTGCGCTAAATACTTCTGCATTTCTTTCACTAATAAGAGGGAATCTTTGAAAAAGTTGCACATATTGTTTTGACTGATTTTCTTACCTTTTGTATATACTACGACTCGAGTAACTTAATGCCTGGAATAATTTATGAATAATTTGCCATTAAAAAATTTATGAGTTATTTACTATATTTCGTAATTAGTGTCGTTCCTGACATTACATGTGTTTTAAGTAAAATTATAAAGTGAGGCCCTCTAAAATTTAGAAATTACTTTCCTAGGAAATATAAATTTTGGGAAAATGAGAGTGAAGGATAGATCATGTACTGTGGTAAGAGATTATCTTCGGTTACAGCCTTTCAGGAAATCATGGGATCGATTCTCATCATCAACTTTGTGTTCTCTGTACACACACAAAAAAAATCGGAAAAATCTGTTCCTGACATTATATGGGCCTTAGGTAAAATTATTATTATTATTATTATTATTATTATTATTATTATTATTATTATTATTATTATTATTATTATTATATTATTATTATTATTATTATTATTATTATTATTATTATTATTATTATTATTATTATTATTATTATTATTTAACAAAGACGTATTATCATATTCATATCAATTAATAGTTTTCAACCGTATAATCTTCTTCATTTATTTGAAAACGATATTAAATAGGAAAAATAGGAAAAATGAAAAAAAGATATTAGTTTTTTTTAAGTTATGTCGTTTATTATTGTTTTCTAAGTTGTGCTCATTCTTTTTCAAAGTTCTAAGTTACGCCCCCAATCATTTTTGTAATTAACAATACCCACACCGTTAACCTATCGTTAATGGTCGCTATTAAAATGAGGGGCCTTTCGTGGTATGGAAAATTTTCCTCCAAAAAAGTAGGGCTTAACAATCATTTAGGGCAATGACTTTATTTATATAGGGTGTTAATAAGATAAGCCTACTTTTGTGGAGGGAAAATTTATGGCCCATAAAGTCCCCTCGTTTTAACGGAGATCATTAATGCTAGGTTAACAACGTGGGTATAATTGTTCTTCAAAAATTGAGTTGGAGCATAATAACTTAGGACTTTGAAGAAACATGGACACAACTAAAAAAAACAATAAACTCATGGACATAGCTTAGAAAAACCCTTGTTATTGTTGTTGTTGAGTTGTAATAAGACGAAGGTATAGATTACCACAAGTAAAATTTGAACAAATAAGTACTCATATGTGGGTTGCTCAGGTTAACACCAAAGTGATAACGTTTTTATTTTTTTATTTTTTTATTATTATCCCCCTTAGAGCTTGTGATTAAGATGAAATGTAAGATCACCATCCAACAAATGAAATAATCGATGGTAGCTTATATATTAATGAGCCACGGCCACACGGGACACGAAAGAACACTACTTGTAGTATTTTGTTTGACAGAGATTTGAGGAGGAACAAGATTTTATGTGGACTTTGGAGACAACGCAACATTTATATATAAGTTGAGTTGTGAGTACTACAGTAGTATGTTTATTGCCAACCTGGCATGATAATAATTTTAGACATTGAAAACTAATTAAAGTTGCTTTTACTTAATTTGATTTGGAATTTGGAATTTGGAATTTGGATGCACGTGAACATTACGTTATTATATATGAATGTATGAGTATATAATGTATTCTTAGGTTTCAACTATTAGCTTAATCTTTTAATTTGGTTGAGATGATTCTCTAACATGATATCAAGAGCAAACGTGACGCAAAGGTCACAGGTTCGAATCTCTCTTCCCTCTTCAAAGTGGAATTAATTCATACCAGATTTGATAGGACCTGTACTGATAAGTCCACATTTCAAGCCTAAAGGGAGCTTTTGATTGAGATGATCCTTTAACAATATCCATCCTCATCTCCATCATATATATCATATATTCAAATCATATGATATGATATTGGACCTAGATCTCCCATGTACGTATGTATAATCTTTGTCCCTACTTTAGTTTACTTGTGATTCATTTGCGGTCCTCATTAATTTAGCAATCAAAATACAATTTACACCTAATAAAATTTCCACAATAACATGCATGTGGATGTATCGCACCGTCTTGATTACCATATTATCATGTTTGTGACAATTGACAAAGCTAGATTCTGACGCTATCATTTTTTTTACATATACCATTATACCTAGTAAGTAGTAAGTATATAAATCATGTTTATTATTCCCAAAATATACATATGTTCATTTAAACCAAGTAGAGTTTATGTTTTTTTTTCCTTACTTACTAAAAAGAAAGAAAAAAAAAATCTCTTTTATGGTTTTGGCCTCAAGGAAATTAAAATAATTAAAAAAAAAAAAAAAAAGTTAAATGGCATGAGAGTTAAGACATGAGAGCCATTCGGATCTTAGAAAGCCAATTTGGTTGTGTAGTTTCGTCAATTTTTCTTCTTAACTTTTTTAGGATATATATAGCACCACCACCACGCACTAATGTAACCATCAATTGTTTAACTTCTTCTTTCCTATGAAAGTGCCCAATTTCTTTGGAAAAGTTGCTCCTTTTTTGTTTATTATTGGGATAGGATTGAGTTGTTCAATGATATTACCTAAAATATTGTATTAGAGTTTGGACCTACTTATATAATTTATATTTCTTCGTTCTTCCATTACATTAATCACTATATTTAGACTTCTATTATACTGTCATGCTCTGATCATTTTTGGCCCATATGTTATGCATGCATACTTTACTGGTACGATATATGGCTTAGATTTTAATTTGTTATATTCGTGTCAGAAATTTCCATTTCAATTAAAAGTTTAATTTAAGCTGATAATACAGTTTCAAGATTATGTTATATATTCTATCACCCCATAAAATATAATATGGGTGTTGTAAAGGAGGAGTGGATGAGATTTAAACCCGTGACCTATGTGTCGCATTGGCTTCGATACCATGTCAAACTTCAATGGGCATAGTCGGGCCTAGGCTGAAAAAGAGTCTGACCATATACAAGCCTAGTGGGGTTCCATTATAAAACCAATTGGTTTAAAGAGCGTTTTATGTGAGGGGGAGTAATAGATCGAGTATATATAACATAATATTGAGTCTCAACAACCCGCTTAAGATTTTGGTTGAGACGGTCATTTGACATGGTATCAGAGCCAACGGGACATATATATATATATATATATGTCATGGGTTCGAATATAATCCATATCCCCTTTACAACGTAGAATTAAATAGCACCGGGTGTAATAATCCGAAATTTTGGGCCAGAAAATTTCGCGGTTATTAATTGTATTTATTTAATTCTGAGTCCAAAAGGCCCATTTAATTTTGGACTGTTTTATTTTTAGCCATTTTTTTTTTATTTCATCAAATTGGGCCAAAGACCCAATTTGTTCTATTATTTTCATTTGGCCGGTTTTAGTCCTTCTTTTGGGCCAATGGGTATTTTTAATTTAATTGGGTAATTATGTTAATTACTTAATTAAGTTCATTAGGCCTAAGGATTTATTTAACCAAGCCCATATTTTTGGCCCTTGCTTTGACCCACACGGCATGCTACCCCCATTTTTAGGATTTCACATCCCTTCCTTTGTTCTATAAATAGGGCTCATGTCCCATATTTTTGGTCATTATGCAATTAAGCTCTTAAACTCCAAAAATTAAAGAACAATTTTCCTCTCCTCTTCCTTCCACAAAAAGTCGAACCCCTCTTGATTTTCTCCTTGGATTAATTTAGCGAATCCAGGTAACTAGCTATTCCGTTTAATTTTGGTACTTACTAATTCACATAGTTAATTAGGTTGTATCATGAAAATTTGTAGAATTTAGGAGATGTTTAATTCTGAAAATTTCGAACCATGTGAAATACTTTTCATGTCATCCTTGATGTGTTCTTGTGATCTTTATGAATCTTTAAATGTTTTAATTAATTTTTATGCATGGATTGATTTATTTAAATTTATATTGTATAATTACTTGTATGAATTTATTGGTTAATCAAATCTTGTTATTTCTTGATGAATTTTTCGTGTAGGTTTCTTTACTGTTTTATTATTAATCATGATTTATTTCGTGGCAAAAATTCGTCCTTTTATTATTTATAATAATTTAATCTTTCAAACCGGTAAAACTGTCCAGATTAGGTTTACGAATTTATTAGTGTACTTAATCAAATCTAATGGCTACGAAATTTTAGGTGGAAGTCAGTAATACTGTTTTAAAGCTTTTGTAATTTCTTCGTAATTTTTAAAGATCGTTTGCTATGGCAGAAAATTCTGAAACCGAATTCAGCCTAATCTGACTGGTTAGGTATAAAATCACTTAAAAATAGTAAAAGATGTTATTTTTAAACGAAATTTATGCACGTTAAACCTTTAACCTATATTTAACATCCATTAAAATTTCCAGACTATTCGAGACCTTTAGATGGTTGATCTTAATTTAATCCTTTAAGATCAGATTGCGTAAAATAGTGTAATTTAAATTGTTTATATAAGTTTATATGATTAATAGATGATTATTGTACTTGATTAAATTAAATCATGAATTTTGGGTAATATATATATATATTTCGAGTAGATTGAATAAATAAAAATAGGATTTTTATCATGTTTTAGTTAATTATTGTTGTTAGTTGTTATTTTAAATAATTATTGAAATTGATTTATTAATTTTTGATGATTGTGTTTAATTAATTTAAAGTATGAACTTTTGCTAAATTATATATATATATATATGTCGAGTATGTCAAATGTATGAAAGGTGGAATTTTATCTTGTTTTTATGTATTTTATATGATTAATTATAATTAAATTAATTAATGGAATTAAAATATAAATTCTGGTTTTAGTTGTCAAAATGTCGAGTGGTACTAGTAATAAAGTTAGGACTTTTGACCATGAATTTAGGAAGTAGTTGTAACAGGTTTGAACAATTATTTTATTTTGAATAATTAGTTATTTAGTGATTATAATTAATTAATTTAGATTAATAGTATTTAGGTGTAACCCTAAATGTCGAGTGGGGTAATATTTAAGAAGGGATTTTAGTTTATTTTTGGACTTATAAAATAATTATTAGGGATAAGTTATAAGTATATGATAAGATATCAAGGACAGTATAAGATAAGGTTTAAAGTTGCATAAGATACTACTAGGGATAAGAAAGGAAACAGAGTAATAGCTATACATGTTATGTTTCGGTCTCTGGCTAGGAAAAACTTGGTATTTAAGGTGGCCAATATACGTGCCGCACCTCTCTTTCCTGGGACTCCGAACATTTCATTTCCTATTACGGTCACCTAGTATTTCCCAATATATGATATGATATGATTAAATAAAGATATAAGATATAATATAAAGAATTGAAAGATATAAGATAAGATAAGGACGCCCACCTGATGACCCGAGTAGTCAGACTGGGTTAAGTCGAAGCCACTGCTCAATGGGACGAACGCACCTGATGACCCGAGTAGTCAGGCTGAGTTCCCCCGAGTAGTTCTGGGTCTTAGGATATGTAGTCGTCTGAGTAGTAGTACACGAGCTACTATTTGGGAGTTATGGCCATAGCTTAGGCTTAGTGGTGAAACACGAGATCCGCTACGGGTTGAGTACACGAGCTCACCCCGGCATGTTCTAGGAAAGTTGTGGTGAAACACGAGATCCACAACGAGTTATAGTGACCGGTCCAATGAAGATGATATGATTTGATATAATGAAGATGATATGAAATGATATGATATAATAAGATATGAAATGATTATAAGATATGTTATGGAAATATAATATATGACTGATAAAGGATAAGCTATGATATTTCTAAGTTATGATATAACTACGAGAGTATGGAACCATATAGTATAAGCTAAGTATTTAATGTATAAGTCTTCCGCTGTGTATGATTCTAAGTATATGATATGAGCAGGTACATTTTATGTATGTATGTCATCGTATGATGGAATGTATGTATTTGTATTTGTATGATTATATGCATCTGTAAACGTATGTATTGTGTACGTATATGTCTGAGTTGTACTCGTATTGTATGCGTATTCCTAACTGTATTTTGCAGGTATTATTATACGTGTGGTATACATATATCTATACGTATTGTATACGTATTTCTAACTGTATTTTCTGCTGGTGTATGTATACGTATTTTATACGCACTTTATACGTACATGTATGCGTGCATTCTTACGTATTTTTATACGAGATTCGTATAATTATTGTATTTCGTTCTTCTATTTTTCTATGGATGTTTCGTGCACTTCCTATGATATTATGTGATTAGCGGTCCCTCGATTAAGCGGGACAGCCTAGTTACTCGCCACTGACGGTGGACCCCCCCCTCAGTTTCAGGTGACGATGCAGCAGCGTAGAGCGGGCTTCGTTGGATGGGCTTGAGTAGCTTAGTTGTTTTCTTTGAGTTCTAGATTATCCAGAACAGTTTGAGACATTACTTTAGTTTTGATTATAATCCCAGCCTGTTGGGAAGACATTTATTTTATTTATGTAACTTTTTGGGCTAGATGCCTTTGACTTCGGATTTGAGACTACTTTTATATAATAAAAGTTGATTTATTTTAAGTACATAATTTACATTTATAGTTTAAATTGGTTAAGTAATGATCCAAATGTCGATTCCCTTCGTAAATCGACAAGTCGAAAAGTCGGGTCGTTACACCGGGTGTGGTGGGTCTATGTTGAATCCACATTTCAAGCCCAAAAGGCCTTTCTTGCGAGAGGGAATGATAGAGTATTTAATACGAAGTATAATTTTGGCCTTCGACCATTAGCTTAAACTTTTGGTTGAGATGATCATATGACAATTTGTTTAAATGTAATATCAATAACTTGAACTGTGCAGTAGCAAGCGTGAAACTCTAAATATAGTGACTAATGTGAAACAAATATATCAATTGTTTGAACTGTGTAATAACACCATGGAATTAATTAGCGCGTTGGGTATGATATGATAGGCCTGTGTTGCATGCACATATTTCAAGCCCAAATGGTATTTCATGTGAAAGAGAGTGATAGAGTATTCAGCATAATTTTAGGCTTCGACCATTAGCTTTATTTTTGGTTGAGATGATATTATGTCAATTCGTTTAAATGTAATATCAATTGTTTGAACAGTGTAGTAGCAAGCGTGAAACTCTAAGGGTGCGTTCTCTTCACCTTAAAAAAATAAGTTTCAGGTTTAATAAGTTCAGGTAAGTTCCAATAAGTTATATCAGGTCTAATAAGTTGCAATAAGGTCTAATAAGTTCTAATAAGTTCCAATAAGGTCCAATAAGTTCCAATAAGGTCCAATAAGTTCCAATAAGGTCTAATAAGTTCCAATAAGGTTTAATAAGTTCCAATAAGGTTTAATAAGTTTCAATCAGGTCTAATAAGTTCTAATAAGTTCCAATCAGGTCTAATAAGTTCAAATCAGGTCTAGATTATTATTTTTAATTATTGATAAAATAAAATTAATTAAATTAATAATTAACTTAAAGCACTCTTACACAACATAAACCAATTTTATTTTATCATTCTTGTTTTATAATTTTTTAGAGAAACCAATCAGAGTTAGATTGAATTAAACTATTTTTTTATATTATAAAATAAAACTTATTTTTTTATTTTGGGTTTGATTTAATTTTGGTCCAAATTAAACTTTACCCATCCTCCATATTATTATTACTAATTTTGGTCCAAATTAAACTTTACCCATCCTCCATATTATTATTATTCAATCCGTTCTAGTTTGTTAATTTTACTACAAGTGAATTAAGAAAAATTAAATATGTAGATAAGTTGTTATTGGAATTGATAATATTAATTAATAATGGGTTTGAAAAAAGATATACTAATTATTATTACCTTCTTGAACCTAATTCAACAATAAAAAAAAAACATAGGTTCAAATGTATAGAATATTATCATCATCATCATCATTATTATTATTATTATAATTAATTTATTTTATTCAATCATATAAAATACGTTCCAATAAGTTTCAATTAGGTTTAATAAGTTCCAATAAGGTCTAATAAGTTCCACTAAGGTCTAATAAGGCCTAATAAGTTCCAATAAGGTCCAATAAGGTCTAATAAGGTCCAATAAGGCCTAATAAGTTCCAATAAGGTCTAATAAGTTCCAATAAAGTCTAATAAGTTAAATAAGGTCTAATAAGTTAAATCAGGTCTGATAAATTCAGTTCAGATAAGTTCAGGTCTAATACGTTGAAGAGAACGCACCCTAAATGTAGTGACTAATGTGAAATAAATGAAGTATTTAGGGCTTGTTTACTTCAGATTATATTCAGTTCAGTTCAGTTCATCTCTATTTAGTTCAGTTTAGTTTAGTTCAATTAATACACTTCTATTCAGTTCAGTTCAATTCATCTCTATTCAGCTAATGTGAACGAGCCCTTAGAGTATTTTGCTCCTTAGTTTTCGTAAATCATCCATTTCAACTATTTTATTTGAATTTATTTCCAGTCTACTTCGACTCCATTATATTAATTTTGTCTAAAATAAGGGAGCCATGAAACTCTTACAAAATATAGTATATAATATACCTACTTATTTTAAGACTATCCATCCCCAAATAACCTCTCTCCCTCCTAACAAATTAAAGCCACATATGCTTCCTTACCTCTTGCCCTTCCCTTGATATTGTAGTGTCCTCCAAAAATGCTTCAAATCATAACTTCCATTATAAAATGACCTTAATCATATTACCCTTAATATTCTGTTAACTTTACGTAAGTTACTTTAGAATACCCTTATAATTAACATACAATATTAATACTTATCAGTATTTGTTCGATCTTTATTTGAAATTTAGTAATAAATATTATTTTTTTTATATACGTTTATACTTGTTAATAAAATTAAATATGATTTATTAATGTCTTTGTAATAATATTCAACATAACTGTTAATAATAATTTTATTAATTGATTATTATTATTTTATTTAATCCACAACTAGTCTAGTCAATTTGTACATAATTATTGCACGGTAAAAAAAACTAGTATAACTTAATACACTACCCTTTGCATTAAAAAAACACAATATATTATTCTATAAATCTAATTCAAAATTTTGTATGCCGCTATATATTCCTACATTGCATTGGTGTCGGGGAGGGAACCAAGTCCTTTCTTCATCTCCAGGGTGCAGATTATGCATGTGCCGATGCAAATTACTTTCAAAAAGGGATCCACCTATGGTTTACAATTGTGTGAAATATTTGTTCGTTTACCATGTAATATGATCTGAGTACATATACAGCTGCGCTGCATATGAAACACTAGTCGAAGTAGGAGTCATTAGTGAACTAATTGTTTAAGGGGACGAGCTCACACAATCTGCCATAAAAATAACTCCAAAACACTAAGCTAGTTATATATATATATATATGAATTAGATTTCTATTGGATTTGGAGGCCAGAATACAAAATCAGTCAAAGGAACCCCATATTTGCCTACAATGTGTATAGTGGATTCTACTCACATATATATTGTGATCGCCTTTTTACAACGAGCAACAAACATATCTCGGGTTTTGTAGTCCTAATAACATGGAAAATCAAATATAATTGGGTTTTTTAATGCACATGTATAGAAAGCTAATTAATTAATTTGGTTTAGTATTATAACTTTAATTATTTTTTATGGAACTTAAAAATATATATAAGATAAAATTTTAACCATTCTTTTGTTTCTTCAAGTCTTCATATTTAAAAAATATACATTTTAAGTATATGGTACAGAGTGGAATGAACAATCCGATCTTCAATCAGAGTTTTCGTATTTATTGAATTAACATGAATCATTTAATTTACCTATTATAATATTTTTGGTGCTATATTTTTGGTGCAACTTTATCTATTACTCGTATAATAATATAATCTTTGGGATGGGGGGAATCATTGCTCGGATTTTTAAATTAAATCACATTGGATTATTTTCAACAATTTATTAAGAAAAGGTATACAATTATACAGAGTATTAGGATTTCTTCTTCCGGAAAAAATCTAACTTTATGAGTAGTTCGAAAATAAGAGAATTTAACATCTATAAAATGATGTATGACATTTGTCAATGTTTGTAGGAGTCCAGTGTCTTAAAGAAGTAACAACACAGCACATGTTGCTTCTCTATATGGTTGTTTTCAGTAAAAAAGGAGCACCTTTTGGCTTAAAGTAGATATTGAAAACATATATAAGGAGTACATGGACATCCTATCAAGGATAAAGCAAGATTTCATGTTTCCTAGCTCACTTCCTTTGAAATTCGTTCCTTCCTTTTGGTTCATTCATTCTGCTGCATACTTTATACTCCATACTAGAATTTCATACCGCAATAATATCAGTTGATTTCATTATAAGAAAATATCAATTGTTTTTTACAGAGTGCAAATCAGACAAATTAGATTGGAAAAAATAATTAATGTATATTGTACTATATAACAAATTAAGTGGGACAGAGGAGATATGACTGAATTATAATACTCCATATTATTGAACAAACATATCATGAGAAGAGCGTGACGAGAATAAGGCGTCCAAAATCTATGGATGTTATTAAATAGAAGATTATTAAGAGAAAACAAAATAATACTCTCTAGTCTCTACAATCCAATTTAATTTATTTGCCCTATATGGCTAAAGACATTATTCATACCATACATTTGATTATCTTTAGCTATACATATGAATAAGAAAAAAAATATATAATCATATAAAATATTATTTAATTTGATCCATCCGAATGTTTAATTTCTAAATAAATAATTTTTATAATTATTTATTAAATGTAATTAGTTATTTTAATGTTTAAATTGTGTTCCAAACATTGTTAAAAGAAGATATAGCAAATTAAAAAAATTGAGTAACCAAGGCTGCTTGTGACTTTTGAAGCTGTGCAAGCAGCCACATGCACAACACAAAGCTTCCAATTGAACAAGGGCATCTGATTTTGTTTAATGTATACATACAAATTAAAGTATATTAAATATTAAAAGTATATCACACAATATAGTGCAGTGATAATGTGGTATTGATTATTGAAGGATTAGCCTTAGCAATTATGTAAGGTTACTAGATTGATTCCTGATAGCCCTACTTGTTTTTCACTAAATGCGCTTTTTTTGAGTATTCATTACAGTCCCATAGAGAATTCAAAACTATTATAGCAAATACAACTACCTAATTAGTGCTACGAAATACCACTCCATATCATACAATTTTTTAAATTTTTTTTGCTTCTACTAATTTCTTTTATCTTTTTTATATTTTTTTATCAATTCCAAAAGAAAATTCAACTAATAACCTTTATCATGTGCCAGCCACATTCATCCTTTCGGATGATAAAGTAAAGATTGTGATCGCAATGCAAGGACAAAACCAGCACGTCATGATATTTAAATGATGAGCTAAATTGGTCGGATGATCAGCAGCTTGATTAGCTTCTCTGTAAATATGCATGGTTTATGATGTAGTGCCTAAATTTGTTAAGATCTAAAAGTGTGTCTTGGATGAGATTATAGTTTTCCCAAGGGATTTATGAGGTTCTTCTAATAGCTTAGAATTAATGACAATATTGCGATCAGTTATCACCTTCAATTTGGAGGCCAATTCTTAATGCCCATGGATATCGCTTGTTTGACTCCTTCTCTAAGAGCAATTGCTTCGACAAATAGGATTGAAAACTCCGCATTTATGTTCTTTGCACCTGAAATGGTGATATTGCCACTGTTATCTATGATTTTTTAACATCTGTCTCTAATTTCCGTCTCTAAATTAGAGACGGATGTTAAAAAATCCGTCCCTCCCTAATTTGAATTAGCGACGAGGATTTTAGAGACGGATTTTATCCGTTTCTAAATCCGTTGCTAAATCCAAATAGCGACGGATTTAGTCGATTTAGAGACGAATTTGGTCCGTCGCTAAAAGCTCTTTTTTTTGTAGTGATTTAGATCATCGAATTTTTTTTCGTTTAATTTTCATGAACCATCCTTATATCCATATGGATACTTGACCAAAAAAATCCTTATGTGCATAAATATTTTCTTTATTTATTTCTTAATTTTGTTCATATTTTTAACACAAAACACAGCTAAATTAACTAGCACTTGTAGTTATTATACTATATATATACAAACTTAAACAAGTCTAAATAATACATAAACCTTTATTTTATTTTTACTTTATATGAGTACAATATAAATAACATTAGGGGCCTCAATTTTTTTAAACGGACTCAGATGTAGATTTTTGTTTTTTCGGATTCGAAACGGATTTTTCTTGTGGATCGGGTCGCACTAAGATCGGATGAGGATAAAGTATTATTCCTAAATGAGACTAATGTCTAATATTACATTAAAATTACTCCTTATTTTCTTATTAATATAACTTTAGATATTATGGTTTAATAAAAATTTAAAATTCCTACCAAATAATTTCTATAAAACTATATTAATTTAATTAAAAAAATAGAAAAATATAAACATCAAATAATATGTCGGAGTCGGACAAATTTGTTGGATTTTTTTCCAACATCTGACTCCAACCCGACTCGAAGTCGAATTTTTTTAGACAGGTTTGGATGCGGATTTTTGTTTTTCAAATTGGATTTTTTCTTGCGAGTTGAGTTGGATTAGGGTCAAATTCAGACTGAATTGTGATCCTTAGAGACAGAAGCATGAAAAAGTGTGGAGGCATTGATAATGCAAATAATAAAAACAACAAAAGAGAGAGAGAGAGAAAAAAAAAAAAAATCAGAACTAACAAAATCAACGCAGGCGCCTACTGGGGAGTGGGGACGGCCTCGTGGAAGAGGCGACCCGGGATTTTCTTAAAAGGAGTCACTTGGCCTTTCGTATTGCTCCTGAGTCACTTTTTTTCCAACCTTTCTTCTTTTGTCATTTATTCATTGAACCAAATAACCAACACATTGTTTACATGATCCAAGTTTTAAAAACACAAAAGCTAATTAACTTCACAAATAAGAGAGGTTAGATAGGCAGCGCAATTCAAAGTGAAAATAGTAAAAAATAAAAGTTAACAAGCGTTTGTGTGACATTAAATAAAGAAGGTAAAAGAGGAAATAAGAAATTACATTGAAAGACATATAATTTTGGCGTTTTCCAAAATTATTAGCAGTCTAAGAAATGTAATCCATATAAAGCTTATCTAGCATTTTAGGGTCATATCTTAGCCATATCAAATACTACATCTGTGTTTTATTTTATTTACTCAATTTCCTTTTTGGATTTTTTTTTTAAATTACACACTTCTCATATTTATCCTCCTACATTTATTAATTTATGATTCTTAAGTGTTTTTTTCATTCTTTCTCTCCCACTCTTGGCTAAATTCAATAAAATTACCATCTTTTATCTCTTTTTCATACACTCTCTCTCTTATTTTCCATACAACTTTTAATCATTATTTATTTTTTTTCTACTATTACCAATTGTTTTCTTGGTTTTAATGAAAACTCAAATGAGTAAACTAAAAAAACCCAGAGGGAGTAGTAAAATTAAAGCAAACATTATATTAATTACATCAATTCATGTTTGACATGTAAACGAACAAATTAATTAGGATTTTTCTATGTAGTGCCCCTGTGGTATAGCGTTTTTTATGATGTACCCCTTCAAATTGAGACTTCTACATGGTACCCCTAAGAAACTACTGTTCACCACTTAGTACCCCTCTAAATTATTAATTACGTAATTAACAATCTAAACTTGATTATTAGTGCACTAACCGTCATAATTAATATAATTTATTGCAAATTATTACTAATTATGACTAATTATTATCAAAGAATTACCAAAAAATACAATTAAAAAACACAAAAGACTACCGAATTTTTTTAAAAATAGCAATAATTAGCAGTTGTTTATATTAATCATGAAGGTTAGAACACTAATAATCATGTTTAGTGTGTTAATTACGTGATTAATAATTTATAGGGGTACTATGTGGTGAGCAGTACTTTCTCGAGGGTAGCATGTAGAAGTCTCATTTTGGAGGGGTACATCGTAGAAAACGCTATACCACAGGGGTACTACATAGAAAAACCCAATTAATTAAAAAAAATTAGCATAAAGATTCGTACATGTAAACGAACAAATTAATTATAAAAAAATTAAACACAAACAAGAAGAAAATTATAAACTAGCATTGTTAAAATATATCACAAAATATGTAAAATAAAATACGTGAAAAAATGTGCTCTTTGCATTTCAAAATGTTTAATACGTTGCCCAGTTTTCAGTGCATTTATTAAACATTTATATCATCCACTATACTCTATGTAAAACTATAAAAACTTATATTTAAAAAACTACATATCTAGACGAATTTAATAAAATTCCATATATATATATATATATATTTTTTTTTTTTATGTATAAAGTACAATAAAAACTTGGGTAATGTTATATGTAGCCCTTAACTACATCATTTGAGACAAATTTAAAATGGAAGTTATTTAAGAATTCATGACAACATTATTTGAGACAATAAATGCTTACGGCCCGTTTGGTTATTGGTGATAATTTGTGGTAATGGTAATGAATTTCAAGTGTAATTTGTTAAGAAAAAACTTCATAATCCCCATGGAAAATATATTTTTCATTTCAAAACTTGAAATTTCTTCTTATTTTTCATTACCATCCATTACCATGTGGAAGGGTGGTATTAGATGAGAATTAATATTTGTGAGGAAAATTATATAAGTTTAAGCTAGCACTAACATGGGAATGAGTATTGATTTTCCTTCCAAATTTACCTATAAATTCATTCTCATTACCACGATTTATGACTGGATACCAAACGGGCCGTTAATTCAACCTATCATTTGAAATTTCTATTTTAAACATCTTATATGTAGCCATTAGGGCTACATATATATTCATTATTAAAATTTCTCTTTCCTCGTGTAAAAAATAATCCAAACGTAAGAAATATTCTAAAGCTGTAGTTGGAGTAGATTGCTAGTAAAATAAAGTGGAAGAAATATCATTTGAAAAAAATATATATTACATAGTAAATGCTTATGGAACACCTCAAAACGTTAGCTAGAAAAGAATCTTCCAAAAATCTTAATCTAGTATTTAAGGGCTCGTTTACATTAGCTGAATAGAGCTGAACTGAACTGAACTGAATTGAACTGAACTGAACTGAATAGAAGTGTATTAATTGAACTAAATAGACATGAACTGAACTGAACTGAATATAATCTGAAGTAAACAAGCCCTAACTCCCACTCAAAAAAATAAAAAATCTAGTATCTAACTTTTATTTATTTATTTATTTAATTTTTTTTTTGGGAATTTTCCGATTCTTGTGACTTTATAAGTACTTGTCTATTATTTTCATCAATGTAGTGGAAAGATATCTTTTCGAGGAATGTAATGGAAAGATTTTATTTTTGTTAAGAAAAACATAAGGAAAATGTTTCATGGGTGACATATTAATACTTAATAATCAATGTCGACAATGTGCACTGCCTAATTTATATATAGAGCCAAAAAAGAGCGGGGTCAATTTCAACAATCATCCACATTAGCTATTTAGCTAGATACATACATATATGACAGTGAACACTTTTACTCTACCAGTCTAGCTAGTTCTAACAGTACGTGTACAAATCAGAATAATAACTAGCTATAAGATGCAAACACATACAGTAATTAAATAAAAAGAAAAAAAAATAGAGTTAGTTTAATTTGCTAGACAAGATTGTTAAAATGGAAATAACAAATGAAAATATGATTTTTGGAAGATTGTTTCATGAGTTCCTAGCTTGTTTATTGTTTGTTTGTTTTTATGCTTGGTTTTATTGCGGTCAAAATATTAAAAAAAAAATGAAAGTATGATTTTAACATAATTATCAACTACAATGACTGAAGTATGATTTTGACATACATTTCAAGATTAATACAGTTTTACTAAAAATATAATAAATCTTTATTTAACACTCCGAGATAGCTCATGACCAGCAAACTCCCTTTAATTTGTTACTTTTACCTTGTATCTTTTCCGTTCTATATAAAGGGTATAATTATAATTTCTTGATTCAAACAAAATAAATTGTAATTAGGTTAATTTTGTCCTTTGTACATTATTTTCTGCAAGCTAAGTGTCATTGTGACAACTTAATCAAATTAAAGAAAAGTCACATGCAATGTAAAACTACTCCAACATACCATGCATGGCAGTAATATGTACATACAGTAGTAGTACAATTTTGTTACAAATAAATATAATATGCTCAGAATCTAATAGCCTTCCACTCTGGGGCCTAAAATTAGTAAACAGTGTAAGAGGGTTTAATTTAATTTAATTAATCACATAAACAATGATAAGTAGCAGGCATAAAAAATAAACAAGTGGATGAGTAGCAATAAACAAGGGGGCAAAAAATTAAAATAAAAAATAAAAGATGCGTAGGAGAAAGGTGCAAGGATCAAGTGCCAAATTTGAAAACCATGAAATTAAAAAAAAAAAAAAATAATATATGTATATATATATATATATATGAGTTGAAATCCTCTAAAGTTTAGCATTGGTAGATTTGGTAGAGGTGTGAAAGTGGGAGTTTTTAAATATTTTTTGTTTGACTTTTGCAGAAATTATCTTAGCCATTGATTGCTCTAGAAATCTACCAAAATTGAAATCTAGAGGATCTGAACTCATATATATATATATATATATATATATATAGGCAAGGCAACCAACAAGTACACGTAAAATACTACTACAAAGAACGTAACTCCAGTTGGAATTGAAGTTGAGGTTGAGTTCAGGGCAGCTGTAAAATGGCAAGCCCCACGTTTTGATTTTTCCCAGTTGAGTTGGCTATTGAGCTTCTCATGCGCCACATCTCACATTCTGACCCTGCCCTCCCATTTCCTCACCCCCCCCCCCCCCCCCGTTTTTTTTACCTCACTTTAATTTTCTTAAAACTTTAGCATATTACGCATTTATTTATTTATGCAATATAAATGTTTAGCACTTTTTAGGGATCTCCTCCAAGTGACGGAAACAAAATTTTTAAATTTGGAACAAATAATATACGAATGCCATGTTGTTCGGGTTGTCATTCGGATAATCAGATTGTCGTTTGAATTTTTTTAAAAATTTACAATATCAACATGTTGAGTTGGAGGGAAACTTAAAGGAGGACTGTCAATACTTTCATTGTTACATGTTTCTTAGGATTATTTCAGTCTTTTGAACATGGATTCGTGAAGATTGAATTGTTTTCCAATCCCTTGGCTTTTGACTTCTTTGAACAAGTTGAACTTGAACTAATTGACATTTACAGATTAAATGAATCAATTATCAACTCTAACAATTAATCTAAGTGTGTCCAAAAATAATCTAATTATATAAGTAAAATAATCAATTGCTAATTTATTTCAAACTAACAAAAATAACTAAACCAATTAAACAAACAAACAATTTAAGTATAATTTCCAACAATATCAAATTGAATAATTAATTGAATAAATAATCAAGTTAACCAAACAAACAATGAAATAAATTAACAATTATGTGAATAAACAATGAAACAAATAATTTCCAACAACATCAAATCCAATAATTAAGTGAATAAATTAAATAATCATCTTAACCAAACAAACAATGAAATAAATTAACAATTACGTGGATAAATAATTCTTTAAATTTTCGATTTCAATGTAGGGGGACACTTGTAAGTTGTAACCCATTGTCACTTAATTCGGTCTGCCACAAGGATAAATCAAGGAATATTATAAAGTATTACAAGTAGGGACCAACTATATTTAGATGAGAGATAGAAGTATTATGAACAAATAGTTTTTTAATGGAATACTTAGACACCGTACCGAATGTGCCATATGTGATGTAATAAAAAGGAATAAAATAAAAGATGCAAAATCTTTGATGAAATATCGAAGTAAGAAAAGATGTAGGATCTTTGAGATACAGAAGGGGTCGGGTATTAATTTTTATTTCCGACTCCAAATCTTAGCTACAGTATATACGGGCAGGTAATTGATTGATTATTTACTGGTCATGTGTACGTACTCCCTTGACATATGGAGATTGACGGACCTCTATCTAAAACGTTGTTAATTAGATAGAAAAGGAATTCATAAGTGGTTGACGTTGCATAAAACAATAAAATGGAAAAAATATCTTTCTATCACTTGAATATTACTAATGCAATACATATACGAAAAGCGGACCATTGAATTAATTAAATTAATAAGATTTGCTTCGGTAAAACATATATTGGCGAATGCAAATATATATTTGCTATCAGCTGTTGCATGCATGCAATCTTGAGGAAATTAAAAGCAAGATGTTTCAGGCGGCTCATATATGATATTTATATATAATAATATAATATAAATACAAAAATGGTGGCTGGACTGGACTGGACTTTTACCAGCTTAATTAAATTATGACGAGTTTATATCACACAAACAAATGAACTTATTGGAATTAACAACCAATTTACGTTATTAGAGTATAATTAATTAATGTTACAAATATCTAATCACTGTATCAATATCTCAACCTTATTGGAGCACCACTAACCGATACATACCATGAAGCTTCCTCCTTCATTCGGCTACGGTAGATTCAGAGCTTCTGACCGGCCAATTACACTTTAGTATACTAAGGGTCCGTTTGGTATGGCGTAAAATGATTTCACTGAAAACTATTTTCCTCATTTTACATTGTTTGGTTGGACTGAAAATTGAAATGAAAAAGTTAGAGTGTAAAATGGTTTTACATCATAGTTGAAAACTGTTTTCCATTCTCTATTCTCATAACTCATTTTCCATTCAATCAAACAACATAAAACTCTTTTGAAAATGATTTTTCCGTTGATTTTCAACGGAAAACCATTTTACATTGAAAATGTTTTACGTCATACCAAACGGGTAAACGGACCCTAAGAGCGCATTCCTTTTAACTTATTTGAACTAAGGCTCCATTTACTAAAGTGGAAAATGTTTTCCTTGAAAATAGTCTTCCCATTTTACATCGTTTACTTTGGTTGAAAAAATAAGATGTAAAATTTGGAGTGAAAACTCATTTTACACTATAGTGGAAATATTTTCCTTCAATTTTGGGAGTAAAACGTATTTTCCGTGCACATTGGAAAATTTATATGAAAATGAGTTTTCCAATGTAAAATGTTTTTCATGAAAAATTATTTTACACCGAAAACGTTTTACACCTAAGTAAACGGACCCTAACTTAAAATTATCTGAATTTATTAACCCGATTGTTGTTGAATTTATTGGATTTGATTAATTCTAATTATAAAAAAACAATTAAAATATATCACACCTGATTGGACCTAATCAAATTTATTACATCTTATTAAAACTTATCTAAATTTATGTTAACTTAGACTTACTTTTCTAAGGTGATTAGAACAAACCCTAACTCCGTGTAATAATCTAAAATGCCGACTATAGTATAGGTGCAATAACTGATCGATGATATGGTTCTGTGCAATAACGTACATGAACCTTTAAAAAAAAAAGGAAGATACATGAACCTGATTCAATATTCCTAACTTTTCTTTATGAACCTTATTTCATATTCCCAACTGTTAATTTGTGTAACAACGTTATTTAAGGAAAATGTTCTAGCAATTTTGAGAGTTGTCAATCCTTTTAAATAAATATACAATTAAATTATTACGTTTGAAATTTGATGCGCTTGTTAAGGTAAAGTACAAGATTTTCGTCTAAAATTTTGGGACCCTGTTCTAATTACATACATGAATACTATCCCCCCACCCCCCACCAAACAAATTATAAGAAGAGAAAGACATTTTTTTTTAATTCTTTGTACTCCCTCTGTAACATAAAATTTTCAAAATAGTTTTTGCACGCATTTTAAGGAAGCGATTGAAGGTGTAAACGACAAAGTTAATAAAAAAAAATTGATATTAGCAACTTTTTTTTTTGAAGTAGATATTACTATATTAGTAACTTATAATCACATTCTTGCTTGTATTAAAACCATTTTGATTAATTTCTTCATAAATTTACCCCTTAAATCGCTTCCTAAAAATGCGTAAACAAACAATTGTTAAAATTTTTATATATGTTACAGAAAGAGTATTTTATAACATAAATAATATAACGGTTGGATAATGAAAGGCATGGAAATTACTAAATGAAAAAAAAAAACTCCTTGATTACAATAATCAATGTAGTAAATGCTTGATTATATATATATATATGTATATATGTATATAGGGTTGAGTTCCGGTGAGAAATTTCTTATGATGAGAAATGTGAGAAGAGATAAATACATCAACTATAACCTAGAGATACATTGAGCACCTACTATAGGTACATTCACCATACACTATAAATACATTGAGTAAAAATACATTGGCTTTATACCATATATGCATTGACTCCAAACTATCAAAGGAGTAAGGAAGGAAAATCAAATTTAATCTTAGCCCTTCGTTTGGTGATCAAAGGGTTGTGATTGCTTCTCACCCTTCTCACCAAAACTACATTTCTCACATGCGCCTACTTCTATATATATATAGGGTTGGGTTCCGGTGAGAAATTTCTTATGGTGAGAAATGTGAGAAGAGATAAACACATCAACTATAACCTAGAGGTACATTGAGCACCAACTATAGGTACATTCACCATACACTATAAATACATTGAATAAAAATACATTGACTTTATACCATATATACATTGACTCCAAACTATCAAAGGAGTAAGGAAGCAAAATCAAATTTAATCTTAGCCCTTCATTTGGTGATCAAAGGGTTTTGATTGCTTCTCACCCTTCTCACCAAAACTACATTTCTCACATGAGCCTACTTCTATATATATATATATATATATATATATATATATATAGGAACAAGATCATGTAAAAACCTTCTAAGAAGTTAAAAACCTAAAAACAAAATATCCTGGCCATTGATTTTTGTCTAGCCCATCATGACCGTCGATTTAATTTTACAAAAAATCAAAGAAAAAAAATCTGTTTTTTTTAATTTACTCACTTCACTTTTCACACTTGCTGAGACAAAACTTTGAAAATTAATATCTTTAATTGTGTGTTTGTAAAAATTATAAAAACTAGATATTAAAAAACTACATGTTGAAACGAATCTAACGAGATCCCACATGACTATGTTTTATCTTATATATAAATCACAAATGATAGTCAAAGTAGACTTTGTGAATAGTGACAAAGTCAAACTGAGTAAACTTAAAAAAAAACCGAGGTAGTACAATTAAGGTGTACATGTTAATATTATAGGGGTACATGTTAATTTAAGGAGGTACCTATTAATTTCCAAATTAATTCAAATCTTACATACTAATTAAGGGGGTATATGTTAATAATAAAGGGGTACATGCAATGATAGGGTACATACAAAATCAAACACGAAGAACTACACTTAAAAAAAATTCGAACTTTACAAAAAAATGCACAAAAACATACTAAATTAAGGGGGTACATGTTAATAATAAAGGGGTACATGCAAAGATACAAGGGTACCTACAAAATCAAACACGAAAAACTGCACTTAAAAATAATTTGAACTTTCCAAAAAAAATGCATAGAAACATACTAAAATAAGAGAATACATGCAAAGATACAAGGATACATACAAAATCAAACACGAAGAATTGCACTTTAAAAAAAATATTCGAACTTTATAAAAAAATGCACAAAAATATACTAAATTAAGGGGGTATATGCAAAGGTATAAGGGTACATACAAAATCAAACACGAAGAACTACACTAAAAAAAAATCGAACTTTATAAAAAAATGCACAAAAACATATTAAATTAAGGGGGTGCGTGTAAATAATAAAGGGGTACATGCAAAGATACAAGCTTACATACAAAATCAAATACGAAGAACTGTACTTTAAAAAAAAAAATCAAACTTTATTAAAAAAAATGCACAAAAACCTAAATTGTTGCTTGAAATTTGCGTGAAATATGTGAAATTAGCGTGAATGAACTGGTTCAATCAAGTAGTTTTTTATAAAACCTGAGCGAAACTTTTTTTTTATAAAAAAATGGTAACTTTCGATGGTTAGTGTTTTTTACACTAAAATTAATTACAACCCTTGATCTACATCTAACGGTCATAACTAAAAGTTTTTAGTTTTCAACTTAACATATGTTTTTAGCAGATCCTGAGTCTATATATATATATATATATGCTAATGTTTGAGTGCATTTAATGTAAAGGAACATTAATTAAAAGCTAAAGTGTGAGAATAATCATTAGTACTCCGATATAAGTTGAGGGTCACATGAAAATGTACTCAAGTTACATGGGAGCTCTTTTTTTTTATTTTTAACAATGCGATCCTTAGATCAAATCTGCTGCGCTATCAGTGCTTTGTAATAAGTTAAGTTAAAGCTTAGCTAGTAATGTATGAACATAATAGTTTGATAATTAAAAAAAAAAACGAAACAAATGTGAGGATTGCAATCTCATCAACATTAATTATTATAAAGATCGATCTTATGTGCTGCGGCCGTATCATAATAATAACATTGATCCATTCAAGTAACTAAAGTAGGAGACTAGGAGTATTATAGAGTATATATTACGCCATCCTACAATCTTACTCCAATTAATCAAAGTTGAGAGGATCATGTTGGGTAGTGTAGACACAAAAATTTTGAATTTTAGGTGGCATATTTATTCAAATAAATATGAGGAAATAAATTAGATATAATTTGTTATGATTTTAAGGATTTATGTTATGTTTGTTATATTTCTATATATAAAGGTAATCATTCTAGGGTTTAAAGATAGAGATGAAATAAATCAGAAACACATCATTAATTTCATTCCTTACCACGCAAACACATGGTTTGGAATAAGTCGATGAGATTCGACACCATAAACAAACCAAAATATGTATCTTTAGAGAGAGGAATCAAGAAAGTTACGATAATTATAATCACATAAATTATCAACAAAATTATCTTGTGATTCATATTTCTTGCCTCTCTATATTAATTCTACAGATAAAAATTTTATGGTTTACAAGTAGTATCTGATAGTGCATGTATGGATGAGAGTGAAGCTAGCGTCGTGCGTGCCTGCAAAAATATTTGCTTGGTTACTGAATCTATGCTCAATATATAACAGCTTCCATCTCATAATCTGATAGTGATATTATTAATTTGAATTAATTAGTTGTAGCTTTACATGCAGTCCATAATCATTATATTAATGATTAATTAATCCCCGTCAATATATAATCTAGGGTAGCTCATTATTTTTGCTTTACAAACTATTTCAACACTGTCGTTTCATTTCATTATCCATTATATACACATTTTACACTAGTACACTACAGTGCCGGCCCTGAGCATGGGCGAGTAGGGCGGCTGCCCAGGGCCCCGGCTCAAAAGGTCCAATTTCCTAGTCATGAAATATATACAGAATTAGTTCTCCAATAATCATATGTTCTATCTTAGCCCAGTGGTTTCGTGCGGAGGACTACTAGCTTTGCTGTATTGTGCGTTTGTGCACCTGGGATCAATCCCTTTTACTTTCCCCTTTTTTTTATTTGTTTTCTGTGTGTGCGAGTTGAGGAATTGCATATTGGGATAAATCCAGTATCCACTAGTTCTCTCTTCTTCTTCTCTTTTTTTTTTTATTTTTTATTTATTTATTAAAGTAACAAATTTCAAAAACTTTGTCACTCACATTTTTCTTCTTAACCATCTTTTGGTTACTAGTATTTTTAATTATTTTCATATAGTAGACCTTGTTATTTAAAATTCACTAGTTTATTTTTGTGACCAAGAAGGAGCAGCAATTGATCATTACTAGTATTTCTAATTATTTTCCTACATTAGACCTTGTTATTTAAAATTCGTAATTGATCGTTTCAATAATATTTTATTCTTTCTGCATAGTCTTATAGTGGTGATTCTAGGAAAAAAAATATTAGTGAGATCAAAATGTATTTAATAAATTTATTTGGGTCAATTAATAAAAATAATTGTACAATTATTTTTTTCTTCAAAAAAAAAAATAAAAAATTGTAAAAATGTTGGAAAATTATTACATATTTTACATACAAGAAAAAAATTTCTAAATTCAAATTCAAGTGGGGTTAAACATCTATGCTAAAACCTTAATGTTTAAAATATTTAGTCCATTCTACTATCTTTATCTTGTCCTAAAATAAGTTATTCTTACCTCATTTGACCTAAAGAATTTTCACTCAAAAGTGGGTTCATAGGGCAATTATACATATAATGGAATATAGTATGACCAAAACATCCTCATTTTCTATCAAGCATTTTCTTTAAAAAAAAAATATTCAATACTTCTAACCAAAATTAAGGCCCTTATTTGTTAGTTCGCCCCGGACCCTCAAATTTTCAGGAACGGCCCTGATACACTACTGTACGTACCATTCATTCATTTTCTTAAGACCAAGCTTAGCCTTAGCTATCTAGCAGTACTGTATCTATCTATATCAGCTGATCCGGTCGTACGATTTTACCTATATATAAGTATATACGAAGTATATGATTATGAAATACTCCGTAGTTTTCATTTCTTCGTTAAAGCATGATGAGGCACTAAAACCGGAATGAAGTATCATCCTAATAATATGGTCAGCATATAACTAGCTTCTTTAATCTTATCCTATCCTAATTACTTGTCAACAAACAAGTACACTATAATGACTATACCATTATCATGCATGCGAGGTTTTGCGACCTAATCTGATCTGATATGAGCTAGGCGTGTTTTTATTTCACTTGTATTCTCAAAATGTAGTATATTATACAAATATATCCCTAAAAAATTGCTATATATATTCCATTATTATTATTATGGATGTCCCTTAAAGATTATTGCTACGTTTCTCTTTCAAAGCTTTAAGCTATGTGGTCTCCAACATTCTCTCTTTACATACTTTTTCCCACATGTCCTACTTGCTACATACCTATTCAGATCAATACAACTCTTAATAAAGTGGGAAAAAAAAAATCCATTATTTGCCAATGTAGCAAACTTCATGGGTCCAAGTATGGTATTTAGTATTATACAACGGAGTACTTCGGGCTTGTCTAGTTCAGATTATATTCAGTTCAGTTCAGTTCATCTCAATTCAGTTCATCTATATTCAACTAATTTAAACGAGCCCTTCGTAAGTTCATATTATATTTGCTTGCTTTTATCAGAACTCATGTTAATTAGGCCCGTCCACATTACTCTCCATATATAATGATTACATATGATCAAGCGAAAGAAAGTGCCGTCCCATACCAAGCCATATTCATGATATTGATCGAGGAGCACCATCTTATATTTTAAGCCTAACAATTATTTCCTCCGTTCATGTTTATTATGCTTAAAATTTTAGATACAAGAAGATCTATCTGGATGTGTACTTTTTTTAAAAAAATATTTACTTTTATAATTTTTTATACAGTGTAGTGAAAGATATATAAATATTTAATAATTACATTGAAAATTGTATAAAAAAGTAAACAAAACAGACATTATGAAATGAAAAGAGTATTGTCTAGAAGTTGGGTTTCATATGCTTGATCTCTCTCATGAATCAAGAATCAAGATCAGTATCACACGTCTTTGTCCTTTAATTTTTTTTCCCTCAAAAACTTGGCTGGTTGAATCATCAAAAGCTTAAAACCTGAATTCCACATAATAGAGATCGTGACATCATCCAGGCCGACATAACACATAAATCTTAGTTAATTTCCAAAACCTTAGGCAAAACCCTTGAAAATACTACAGGAATGATACGTACTTAACAGGAACATAAAGCACTTGGACTTTAAAAAAAAAAAAAATACTTGAATAAAGTAATTAACAAGCAAACAGTCAATGATTCAAGAGCAAAATGAAGACAACAGGCGCCCAACGTAAAAAATGGAACGAAACCACAGCAAATACAACTAACTTTAAATTATTTTTAATGTGAAATTAAATTTGTGGTTAACTTAAAAAAAAATACAAAAATACTTCGTAATAAATAAATAAAAATCGTTGTTTTTTTACTGAGTATGTTATTCTTTTCAATTCTAATTTATTAATAAATTTATCTAATTTTTTATTTCTGTATTTTACATACATCATATATATACTCTAAAAATTGAAAAATTATAAAATAAAAATACAATATACCAAACAGAGCCTGAATGTTAAAGCCCTTATATATTAATTGATTTTATTCTAGGATTAATTATTTTAATTTAAAAAGAGGGGTGGATAATATTCAAACCTAGTGTTGGATGGATCTAAAGGTTGAAGCCTACAAATTGATTTTATACTCTATGAGAAAGGAAAGAAAAACTTGGGCAGATAACAACTGGGATAGGTATAACGAGGGTGGGTTTAAAATCATTTTACCTTTGCTGAGATTCAATTCCTATGTACAATGCTTTTTTTCTTCCCTTTTTTATTTGGCTTTCTTGTTTAATTTTCCTACTCATACAGTCATACACCTGCTTAGTGCTTACCACACTGTATCAGTGTATCATAGATTTACAACAAGTTACACCCTGTTCTTTAATTTATGACTTAAAAACTATTAGACCCTGTTCTTTACTACTACTGCAATTAGAATTAGAAGAGTATTTTATTAAAGGGAGAAAGTTATTTCAATAAGCAGCCTATAATTATAATTAGCTACTAATCCTCATTCATAGCTTGAATTTTTTCATCATCATTAATTAGCTTTATCATTAAAGGAAGAAAGTTTTTTGAATTGGGTTTATGAGACAAAGCCCAAACCAAACTACTTGCTATGTCGTTTTACATTCCCCTCAATCTCACCAAAAAAAAAATATTATTATAATAATAATAATTATAATAAGAGTTTTTTGTCCAAAACTACCTTACTTACACCACTTTTTGCAAAAACCCACCTTACTTAGCAAATTTTTGGTTGACCACTACCTTATTCACTATTTCGGCGTTGACTTTGCCTTTGCTGGCCAATCTGGTCGTTTTTTGCAAATTCCGACCTCAAATTTGACCCTTTAGGGCAAGAATGACCCACCAAAACCTTGATAGAGATAATTTTTTTGTGGCACGCAAACCAATGAAAGCATATTGAGACAAATTTTTTAATGCAAATAGAAGCTTATGCGACCATTTTTTGTAGATTTCGACCTCATATTTAACCCTTTTAGAGCAAAAATGACCCAAAATATTGATTGGGCTAATTATTTTCGAGAATAAAGCAAAGTCAACGCCGGAACAATAAACAAGATAGTGGTCAACAAGGTTTTGGCTAATAAAGGTAGTTTTGGACAATCTTTTGTAAGTATGGTAGTTTTTTGTAAAAAGTGGTGTATGTAAGGTAGTTTTGGACAAAAAACTCTTATAATAACAATAATAATAATAATAATAATAATTATTATTATTATTATTATTATTTTAGTAAATATAATCATGTATTACCTTTCTCATAAAATAATAATAATTATAATTATAATAATGAAAATAATAATTACAATTATAATAATAAAATTAATCGTTATTATTAATATTATTATTATTTTAAATAATTCAAATCAGATTAGATCAGATCAGATCAGATCAATCCTAAAGAACAGGGCCTTACACAAACACGATAAATGACCCATGCATGCAATTTTCATATTTCAACCATATATAATGATATCAACATTAATTAGATCACCTCTTCATCAAAAAAATAAATTAGATCACCTGCCTCACTCTCTTGCCTGTTGAAACCTAAATTAACTCCCTTGATTCCCATAATAATTTTTTTATATATAAAAAAAAGAGGTGGTTTAGGGTCACCCCATCTCCGAGACGCATGATCGAATCTCACCCCTTCTCCCTAATAGGCTATTACAATACCAGTTTGATATTTCTAATATAGAATTCATGGGCTAGGAGCCTAGGATCCGTTGTATCTTCAATTAATTAAATAAATAATCCCTTTCACTAATTAGATTACTACACATTCTTGCTATCCCTGTGTAGGATACACATTCACACCTTGCCTTGTAGTAATATTTAAGACTAAGGCGCTTACTTTATATATGGCTATAGGAATCAATTAGTGTTTACAAGAGTTTCCTCTCACTAATTCCACTTTAAGCACAAGAATTACAATAAGAATCTAATTCAAGCTCTAAGTGTATTTTCTATGTGTTTGTCTAGTCTGAATTCATACAACAATACAAGAGGAATTGGGTATTAACCCCTCGATCGAAATAACGAAAACGCGGAAAAACAGGGTCGTAATCAGACCTGGGTCGCGACTCGTGATTTTCATCCGCGACTCGCGAAAATTTTCTGTCTCGATTTCAGTATTTCTTCTAATTCTTCATGCCTCGCGATTTTGGACAAACACATCCTCATATTCAACCAAGTTGATTTCGACGCAAAACACAATAAATCTCCACCTTGATGAGATAATCAACCTCAACAAGTAACCACTCATTCACAAAGAGTGTAATATAACCATCTCAACATGAGATGTAACCACCTCAATCAAAAGGTGTAACCACTCATTCAAGAGTGTCACCACCCATTTAAGGGTGTCAAAGTACATGACCATCAATAGAAATCAATCAAGTTTGAGCAATGCTCAAACATTGCAACCGTCAATAGCTTTGTAAGCATGTCCGCCGGATTCTCTAAAGTATGCACCTTGCCCAAAGACACTTTACCACTAGCAACCGTGTCTCTAATGTAGTGGCACCTCACATCAATGTGTTTTGTTCTCCTATGAAAAGAATTCTGATTTCTTGCCAAATGAATATCACTTTGACTATCACTATACACCATAGGAACACATCTACCGGACGTCAATTCACCAACAAATCCACCAAGCCATTGTGCTTCTTTGAAGCCTTCCGTCATAGCCATGTACTCAGCTTCCGTTGTAGACAATGCCGTTACATCGTCTTGCAATGCCGATCTCCAACTAATGGCCGAACCACCGGGGCAAATTAAAACACATACCCCGTTGTAGACTTCCGACCATCAAGGTATTGTGTGTTATTTTGAAACTTTTTTTGGCCATCTTATTATCTAATTTTCTCATCATTTTTATTTGCGCTTTTATTTCCTAATAAGTGGTATTAGAGCAAAAAGTTTAATTTAGAGTGTTTTATATCTTCCTAAGATGTCTTCTTTGACAATTTTTGTCATTGAGAAGTTTGATGGCAAGATAAATTTGAAAGCCCAAATGAAGGTCGTTCTTACCCAGAGCAGATTAAAAAGGCCGATAAATGGTAAAGAAAAAAAAGACTATCTACCATGATCAATAAGCAATGGAACGAGTTAGATAAGAATGTCAAGTCACCTTTTCAACTTTGTCCAACCACGGAGGTGCTTCGTGAAGTCATTAACGTAACGAAACATTAGCGGTAACTTTATGCAATGGTTAAATCTTGAGTCATTATACATGACCAAGAATATTGCATCTCAAAGAATGATTATACGCAATTCGCATGAATGAACGTACTCTAATCCAAACTCATCTTAACGAGCTTAACTCTATTCTAATTGATCTGAAAATTTTAGATATTAAAATTAATGATGAAGATATTTGAGGTTGTAGAGTAATATTAATTGATGTAGAAAATTTAGATGTGGATAAGAAATAATAGGTGAATACAAAGATGACGTAAGGTAACAAAATATACCCTCGGTTATTTTTAATACTCCATCCGTCTCAAAAAACTGTTATAATTTGATCAAAATTGTGAGAGTTTTTTGGTTAAAGTAAAACAAATTTTTTTAACCGAGAGAATATTTTAAAAATTATAGTGTGTAGTTAAATGAAGGCCATAGGCTGAATAAGTTTGGAACTAGTCCCTTTGCGAAAAAAAAAAAAAAAGGTTTGGAATCTAGTGAGATTCAAGCAAGCATTCAACGATATTTAAAGTTTATTATGCTCCATATTAAGTATGGCTATATTATAAATCTCAGATAGGTCCCACTTTATGCCTATATATGCAAATCAACTCCAGTGAAACCCAAAACAAAACTTAGGAAATTTAGAACCAACAGAGCCAAATATACAGAGAGAGAAGCGTAGCCTTCTTTCCCCACTCTTTTTTTTTCTTTTCTTTTTTTTCTTTCTTTTGTTTTTATACTGTAGAAATAACACTTTTTTCAGAAAAGGGAAAAGAAAACCTAAATTAAACCGATGGCAGCATCTGTCGATCGTCAGTACCACCCGGCGGCGGGTATAAACGGCGTCGTCCGTGGTCCATTTACGACCCACCGCCGTTCCGACTCACCCGTTCGAAATTACAATAATTATAATTCTTTAAATAAGTCCTCTGATATCAAACCTCCAGATAATAATAGTATTAGTAATCGCTATTACAGCGATAGTGAAGATGATGATGACGAAGAAAACGCGATCAACTTGAAAGAGTTGATCAATAAAGGCAACAGCGAGCTTGAGCCGTCGACCATTGACAGCCGCGATGAAGGTACGGCTGATAATTGGATTGAAAGGAATTCATCGCTGATCCGATTGACGGGGAAGCACCCGTTCAACTCGGAGCCTCCATTAACCCGTTTGATGCACCACGGGTTTCTGACCCCGGTTCCGCTCCATTACGTGCGGAACCACGGACCCGTCCCCAATGCCAAGTGGGAGGACTGGACCGTAGAGGTGACCGGTCTGGTTAAAAGGCCATTCCGGTTCAGCATGGACCAGCTGATGAATGAGTTCCAGAGCCGGGAGATACCGGTGACGCTTGTGTGTGCAGGGAACCGGAGGAAGGAGCAGAACATGGTGAAACAATCATGTGGTTTTAACTGGGGAGCCGCTGCCATCTCCACGTCGGTGTGGCGTGGGGTCCCACTCCGGGACTTGCTGAAGCGGTGTGGGATCATGGCCTCTAAAAAGGGCGCCCTCAATGTGTGTTTTGAGGGCGCGGAGGACCTTCCAGGAGGAGGTGGTTCCAAATATGGAACCAGTGTTAAAAGAGAGTTTGCAATGGACCCGGCCCGTGATATCATGTTAGCCTACATGCAGAACGGGGAGAGGCTGAGCCCCGATCACGGGTTCCCCGTTCGGATGATCATCCCGGGGTTCATCGGGGGCCGAATGGTTAAGTGGTTGACAAGGATTATTGTGACCACCGCCGAGTCTCAAAATTACTACCATTATAAGGATAACAGGGTGCTTCCCTCCCATGTTGACGCTGAACTTGCTAATTCTGAAGGTAACTAACATTTATCTTTTCATGCACTTTTGTAGTCTTGTCTTGTCATAGTTCTTTTTTCACTATGTTGATTACAAAACAAATTAAATTTGGAGTATGTAATTAAATGTGGCAGCATGGTGGTATAAGCCGGAGTACATAATAAATGAGCTGAACACAAACTCAGTGATAACAACGCCTTGCCACGAGGAAATCTTGCCAATCAACGCGTGGACTACTCAGCGCCCTTACACCATTAGGGGATACGCCTATTCTGGTTTGTTTTTCGCCTTCCCTCCCTTACATACTTCCTTCTCCATCCCCTTTCCCTTGCATACCTTGGCATTATTTTCCTTGCTCGATCTTCATTTATTGACTTGGATATACTTCAAACTCTTAAATTCACTATTCATATATACGGATATATATATATATATATATATATAAATAATATATGACCTTAGATAGAGCTAGCTAGTTTGATATTTATTGTTAAAGAACCATCTCAGCTAAACGTTTAAGCTATTAATTTGGGCTTGAAATATGGACGCATCACATACTCAATCATACCCGGTGCGAATTAATTCTACTTAGAAAGGGACAGGGAGGAGAGTTTCGAACCCTTGACCTTTGTATTACGTTAGCTCTGATAACAAATTAAAAGATCATTCATGAGAATATGTTATATACTCTATCAGTTATTATGGTATGGGTTTTTTTTTTTTTAATATAAAAAAATGAAACCATTTTTAATTTTGTAATCTCAAATTTGTCCATTGAAAAATACTATGAATGACATGTTCATATCGTTAATCTTTGTTTGAAAAATAACAAGAAATGATCTTAAACAAATGGAGAAAAAAAAAAAAAAAGGAATGGTACTTGTAGTTAGTTAGATTAGGAGATGAGTGAAAAAGGACAGATTAATTAAGAAAATAAGGAGAAGGAATAAATACTACATGTGGGAAGTGGGTTATATTAGTCCAGGGAGGCTGCCCAGCCCAGAAAAAAAAAAAAAAGAATTATTAAGGGGCGAAAAATCATAAAAGGGAAATGCTAAAAGTCAATATGCCAGGGACCTTGGAGGAAAGTTAATTACATGATTTTGTATTCGTCACCCACACACCCACCCCTTCCCTGGTTCTCTCCTCTAACATCGTACCCTAATTTAATATTGTACTCCACTTGGTTACCAAATTGAATACTTCTATTCTATTACAACTAATTACAAGTATTGTAATTAACTCTCTCTCCATTCTTTGATTTTTATATCATTTTCAGAGGGGTGGCAATTTGGTTCATCAAATCGGGTGCGAGTCAGTTTTGAATTGTGCTTAAAATTATCAAAAATAATGTAAAACTTAATATTAGTACGAAATATGATATTTGGGTCAAATCAAGCTATTTGAATTGAGTTTTTCTTGTAACTATGAGTCCTGTTCGGGGTCAGATAAGAGATTATCTGCCTAATTAGTAATTTTCCTTTTTAACTATATTACCAAATTAGGTAATATAGTAAAAAAATATTGTTTACCTTTTTCCCTTAGCTTATTATGTGATGGAGTAGTCTTCACTAACCTAATAGGAGGAGTATATTTTATATTTTAAGGAGTACTTTTTACATTTCACTGGGTTGGACTCGATCATTTCATTTGCTACAATATCAATTGGCACAAACCACATGTATGGTAGTGGAGGAGAGAAAAACAAAAGGAGGGAATTGTCCAATTAGAAGAAAGCAACTCATAGTATATACTGGTATTAATAAGAAAGTTAAAAATAAAAATACATTTATAATAATAGCTCATAAGAAAACTTTACAGACTGGAAAAGGTTATTCAAATCCAGGTTGTGAGATCCAATGTGAAAATGAAAATGGTACCATCGCGTGTTTTTTTTTTTTTTTTTAAAATTAAAAAAATAATATAAAGAGCAGCCTTAGACGTTATTATGTCTTTTGTTTTATTATCTAGCTAATCTAGGCCACAGCTATGGTAATATGACTTTTGTTATTATCTGTGTGATCACAACCTTTCCCTTATTATCCGTAAGGATACATTTGGTTGGCCGGCTTGACCTTTTTAGGAAGGCTAACCGATTATTCGTTCCTAATAATAAATTAAAAAAAAAAACCTTTAACATTACAGTATGCCCCTAAGCAAAGATGACATTCACATAACTTAATTTATGTTGTTAAGAGTAAATTGTATTTACTTAGAATGTATATATATGTGAAGGGATATTATGTAAGTTTGGATTATATATATGTAGTAGTACTGACAATAAAAAGGGGACAAATGAAACGAAACAGGAGGAGGAAGAAAAGTGAGCAGAGTAGAAGTAACGTTGGACGGAGGAGAAAATTGGGAAGTATGTGAATTGGAGCACCAGGAGAAGCCAACAAAATATGGCAAGTACTGGTGTTGGTGCTTCTGGTCATTGGAGGTCGAGGTCCTCGACTTGCTCGGTGCCAAAGAGATGGCCGTTCGTGCTTGGGATGAGAGTCTTAACACACAGCCTGAGAAGCTCATTTGGAACGTCATGGTACCTTTTCTTTTTCTTTTTATTATTATTATTATTATTATTATTATTATTATTATTATTATTATTATTTATTACTCTTGTATAGAGGATTGAAATAACGTGGTCGGCATTAATCAATATTAATATTAATAGTACGTACTAGTAAATTAATTAAATGGGAATAATGGGAGGGAAGAAGAATAACATAGATAGCTAGCTAGCTAGGGACAGGGTGGTCCTGACATTTGTCATGTATTTTCACATGGATCCCACGAATTGTTGACAACACCGTTCGCCGTCGTTTATGTATCCATTGAAGGGAAGGGAAGTCCTTTGTTTTAACCTTTGTTGTTTATGTCAAGTCAATTTAGTTGCCCTTTCCCACGACTCAAGAGTGGCCTGGCCTTTCTCATTCCCTCACCCTCGCATCTTTCTTTCTGTTTGCAGCCACAAATATGTCAAAATGAACTCGATCTTTATAAAATGTACTGTATCAATCTTGTCCTAAGTAAACTATCACCTTGTGATAGATCAAAGCTTTAACCACATACACTAATTTAACGAGTAACCCATGTCATACCGTGTGACCAATCACATATAAGAATTTGTATTTTTTCTAATTGATATCTTACACTTTTTATTGGATTAAAGATGTAATGTATAAAAATCGATGATTCCATATACACTTTGACAATTCTATCACATTGCCGGATTACACTGCTTGGCGGCAATATTGATTTTTCATTGGTCATGGATACATTACAATATTAATACTATAAAATTTCTCTCACCCTCCGTTTTTTTTTATTTTTATTTTTTATAAATATTTTTCCCATATTTTATTTTGAGTATCTTGTTCTTATGTATATAAGAGGGTTGACAACCCTAATTACTCAAACATTTTATTAAATTATTCAAATAGAGCAGTAAAGATTAGTCCTAATTTGTTTATTGAGTACACAGTACCACTCATTGAATTGGCCTCACTTGTTGATTGTTCCACTAAAATCAATGTGCCCTCCACCAACCCCAGCCCTTGGAATCTTGGATGCTTGCTTAATTATATTAATAATTACTCCGTAATTAATTAAATCATGTACTGTTTCTAATTAAATCAAGGGTAGGGGCTGTCCTTTTCTTTTCTTTTCTTCAATGGGTACTTTTTTTTTCTACTCCATCCTTTTCCTCTTCCAGCTTGTGGGATTACTGTCCACTGTCCACATTATTAAACTATATATAAGGAGTACATCACAACAACACGACAAATTTCCCTTGAAGAAATTATGCATTGTATTATATATTACTATTACTATTACTATTACTATTACTATATGATTAATTGCCGTCCATCCCTTTCAGGCTAATAGATTTGAAATCTGTATGTACTATTGTCCAATGGTTTTGTATGTTTTGATCGCCGGCTATATATATTCAATTCAAGCATATTTAAAATATTGTCTAGTTATACGTACTGTTTCATTTATTGGCTGTACATTCAATAATCTTCACTGGCTTGTCACTTTCATTTGTTAATTTAAACATCTCGCATCTTTGAATTTTGACCTCCTTTCCCCTCTAATCTTGGAATTGGAATTAAGTTAAGTATATATGATTGCATCTAATTAATCAACTAATTTTTATATTAAAGTTATAAATAAATACTCCCTTCATGATATACTACTTGTAACATTTTTTACTTTTGGTTGTAACAAAATACTTGCAATAATTTTTTTTAAATTTTATTTTATTCTAATTTTGGCAAAAATAAAAAACAAAAAATTTGGTGTAGAAGGCCGTGCTAGATTAATTATGCCACATAATATTCCAATTACTTTTCTCTCTTTTACTTTTTTTGTTCCCCTCTTACTTTTATCATTATATCACATAATACCCCGTGCTAGTTTAATTGTTTCAAGTATTAAGTTTGATTGGTATGTATGTATGTATGTAATGCAGGGAATGATGAACAACTGTTGGTTTCGAGTGAAGACAAATGTGTGCAAGCCACACAAGGGAGAGATTGGTATTGTGTTCGAGCACCCGACCCAACCTGGAAACAAGTCGGGTGGGTGGATGGCCCGGGAGCGTCATCAGGAGATCTCAGATGGTGGTCCCACATTGAAGAGGACAGCATCCACACCATTCATGAACACAACCTCAAAAATGTACTCAATGTCGGAGGTTAAGAAGCACAGTTCAGCTGATTCGGCATGGATTGTTGTCCACGGACACGTGTACGATGCCACCCGATTCCTTAAGGATCACCCTGGCGGCGCAGACAGCATCCTCATAAACGCTGGAACAGACTGCACCGAAGAGTTCGACGCAATTCACTCGGACAAAGCTAAGAGGTTACTTGAGGATTTCAGGGTAGGTGAATTGATCACGACGGGGTATTCCTCGGACTCATCCCCAGGAAACTCAGTCCATGGTGGGTCCCTCTACTCTAGCCTGTCAACTATAACTGAGGCGGGGCCTGTTCGAAACATGGCCCTTAACGCAAGGTCTAAGGCTAAGGTCCCTTGCAAGCTAATTGAGAAGGTATCACTGTCCCATGACGTGAGAAGGTTTCGGTTTGGGTTGCCTTCAAAGGATCAGGTGCTGGGTCTTCCTGTGGGTAAACATATCTTCGTTTGTGGTAACATTGAAGACAAGCTATGCATGAGAGCCTACACACCTTCGTCCATGGTGGACGAGGTGGGGTTCTTTGATCTTGTGGTGAAGATTTACTTCAAAGACCAGCACCCTAAGTTCCCTAATGGTGGGTTGATGTCACAGTATCTAGACTCACTTGAGTTGGGCACAATTGTGGAGATTAAAGGCCCATTGGGCCACATTGAGTACTTAGGGAAAGGGAACTTCACGGTCCATGGGAAGCCCAAGTTTGCCAACAAACTAGCCATGATAGCAGGGGGGACAGGGATTACTCCCATATATCAAGTGATGCAGGCGATACTGAGAGATCCAGAGGATGAGACAGAGATGCATGTGGTGTATGCGAATAGGACGGAGGATGATATATTGTTGAGAGAAGAGCTTGATAGCTGGGCAGAGGAGTTTAGAGATAGAGTTAAAGTATGGTATGTTGTGGAGAAGGGGAGTGAAGGGTGGCAATATGACACCGGGTTTATTAGTGAGAAGACACTGAGAGAACATGTGCCAGAGGTTGGGGATGATGTGCTGGCACTTACTTGTGGGCCTCCTCCAATGATCCAGTTTGCTGTTCAGCCCAATTTGGAGAAGATGGGCTATGATCTTAAGGAACAGTTGTTGGTTTTCTAAACTATATACTATTATATTATATATATATATAGATGACCTCCGATCCGATCCGATCCGATCCATCATCCTTGGTACGGTCAAAGGTGCATAACATCATCATCGCCATGGTATATATATATATGTGTCCTGGCCTTTGGAATGCACGCAATTAAATTAATTAATACGGGGTGGATGATAACTGCACTGGCTTGGCTGGCTGGCTGGCTGGCTGGCTGGCGGGGTGCGTGTCTGGATCGTGCGGCCTTCCCTTCGGATGTACAGTAGGGTTGCTAGATAGACATGCAAGAGGAGTGAGTATCCGATATGAGCTACGTACGTATGCACTACTCCATTTAATTATTCGATCTACATTATGTACTCTACTTTCAATTCATGAACACCTTTTTTTCTTTCTTTCTTTCTTCCTTCTTTTTTTTTTTTTTTTAATTTTAATGTCCATGTAAATATACGACTTGGTACGTAATTGGTATGCTACATTGTTCGTTTGTGGATAAGTGTGTGATGTTTCTTTCTTTACAAAATTGTTTTTTTTATGGGGGAGGGGAAGGGGGGAAGAAGTAGAGCAAAAACTTCAAGTTAGAGGATCACGTAAGTTATGAGGTTAGTTTT